>SSNR01000698.1:54476-176485 GCA_006937965.1 Callopanchax toddi | reverse complement strand
TATGTGTGTGTATATATATACATACATATACACACATATATATATGTGTGTATATATATATATATATGTATATATATATACACATATATGTATATATATATACACACATATATATATATATACACACATATATATATATATATACACACATATATATATATATACACACATATATATATATATATACACACATATATGTATATATATATATATATACACACATATATGTATATATATATATATATAGAATTACTGTAGTGAGAAGTTATTTTATTATTACTGTAGTGAGAAGTTATTTTATTATTACTGTAGTGAGAAGTTATTTTATTATTACTGTAGTGAGAAGTTATTTTATTATTACTGTAGTGAGAAGTTATTTTATTATTACTGTAGTGAGAAGCACAGGTTAGGTATGGCTGAAGCCTAGGGGCCCCGTGTGTCTGCATATAAAATATATATATATAACACATATATTATATATATATATATATACACACATATATGTATATATATATATATATACACACATATATTATATATATATATACACATATATGTATATATATATATACACATATATGTATATATATATACACATATATGTATATATATATACACATATATGTATATATATATACACATATATGTATATATATATATACACATATATGTATATATATATATACACATATATGTATATATATATATACATACATACATACATACATACATACACACAAGCGATTGGAACAATCGGTAGCGGTCAAATTTTCGGGTCACAGACTAGGGGCCCCTGAATAAGTGTAGCCTAGGGGCCCCAGTGCACCTTAATCCTCCCCTGCTGTAACCTGTGGGACCTTTATGGGTCGATTTGTGACGTGTTGGGTTCTGCGTTCTTGTGTTTGAAATGTTTTTTCAAGGATTTCTTTTACCAATTTTTCCTGATCTGATTGTTTTCAGTCCCCCTGCCTTTGTTTGTCTGCCTCACCTGTCCTCGCTTCTTCTAATCTGTCCTCCATGTTTTCCTTGTTCCTCCTCCCCCCCGTGCCCCAGGTTAAGTCTTTTTGAAAAAAAGAATATTCTTTATTTTCTACTTTTACTAGAATTTTTTTCCTGCTGCATAAGAGTCATGATTTTTGCCTATTCAACAATGGACAAAGCTTTTTTTAAAATCTCAGAATTTTCTATCTAAACCATAAAGGCCCTAATTTAAAATGTAATAAAGTAATTGTGGTGACTTTAAGGACCTCTACAACAACCAATTTTGGCCATAGAAAAAATAAATGGTCACATTTAAAGGTTGTGATTGGATCATCAACATATAAATAAAACATGTCTTTGTACTTTCGTTTAAAAGTGAAGCTAAAAATCCTCTTCACAATGAAGCTGGGTCGTATTTTTAGTCTGCTCAGTCTGGATGTGGGCCTTAAAGTCCCACCTCACAAACATCATGGAGTTTCTTTTGCATCTAAAACATTTTAGAAAAATGCATATTTGAACATGTAGCAGCAAGGTAAGAGCTACACAAAACAACAGGTAGCAACACCAGGAAAGATACATCTGAGATTTTTATTTGTTAGTTTCCATGAAAGGGGCGGGCCCTAACCCTTTGACTGGCAGGTCAACCATATTTTAGTTCTATAAAATATTGAAGCATGAACTGAAATTTAATGAAAAAAAAAACCTACTAAATATGAGGATGTTGGAATAAAACATTAAACATGACCTTATATTATTATTATTACCTTAATATTTTTTTCAATATCATCACCTCATTGTCCTAAATTAATAAAAACGCAATAAATAATAATAAAAAAAATCAAAATTTAACATTTGTGTATTGAAATGATTCTGCAGCCAGCCACTAGGGGGTGCTATTGTTGTTTATGCTAAATAATGTTTGTGTCTAATTCAGACGTCTGCAGCTTTTCCATCTTAGTCATTTTAACATGCTTTGAATTAAATCTGCTTAGAGCCACAACATCGATTTGACCCTCAAAGTTGAGCTTATATCTAATATGACTTAAAAATAAATGTTGCCCAATTAAAAATAAATAAAGCATCGTCCTGCACCTTGATGCCACAATAACAAAAACACCCCAAATCATCCATAAAACTTAGGTCAAGTTGTTGGTTACTCATGACTTAAATAAATTGCTTCAGATGTCTTAAAATTTAGTTAATTTCAACCATTTTTAAAGGAATTTAGCTTAAATATGTAAACATGTTATTTTTCTATAAGATTTCAGGTGAAACTGCATAAATAAAACCAGCTGACAAACTATTAGCTTGACAGTAAAACTGCATTTTAAAACAATTTCTTCCAATTCTGCTTCTGAAATAATCAGATCAAGCACTTTGTGTGGGGGAAACTGCTAAATCAACCCAGGTTCAGGTCACTGTTGGTCAAAGTTACAAGGAGCCACATCAAAGGGGCTGAAGGGCCACATGTGGCTCCAGAGCCGCAGGTTGCAGACCCCTGGTCTAGACTGGATCAGAGACTGAGACAAAGTGGACCGGACTAAACCCAGAACGGTTCTGAAGCAAACAAATGAAAAAATAAATTTACAATCATATTAAAGTGCAACATCTCTTCATCCAGCTGCTCTGTTACAGCTCTACTCAAACCGGCCAATGAGGAGAGGTTCGTTTAAGGTGAACACTACATGTTTCTGCTCATAAGAAAATATTTGCTACCCTTTTAGTTTCTCAATTATTTTTCCTCCTGCAGCTCTTTATTTGAGACCTAGAAGATACAGTGAAGGTTTTCCTCTGCTGCTTTAGAGATTAGTGAAATTTATTCAGCTGCTGTAAACGGTCTCATCAAACACAAACCATTCTCTTCGTTTGTCTTCACTGAAAAGCCTCAGAATAAACTCAACAATCTCCGTTATTTACCTTGCTGACTGAATATCTCTGTGTTGTATATGAGAAAGATGTGAAACATAAGATTTGGATATTTTTAGTTGAGCCCTGTTGACAGGAGTGTAATCCCAAGGAGGAGAGTCAGGCGTCCGACACGAGGACGATCCAGAGGAGGAGACGCAGGCGGAGGTCCGGTCGGTTCCAGGCCTTCAGTCATTTAACGAGCCGGGTAATTCATTGGTCAGCGTGTGCCAGCGCTCTATTTTTTTGTCCTTGTTTTTGAGGCAGTCGAACCAGTGTTTGAGCCTCTCTCCATTTGCATTGATACCCAGAGATACACCACCTAACATACACACACACACACAGTTTGAGTCACATGATGAACTCTCAGCAAAATATCTGCAGGAGAAAAATCAATCTGAGGGGATGACATCAAAGTTATACATCAACACGTCAAAAGACAAAATCAATTTGTTCAGCTGAGAGCTGAAAAGGAGACCTTAATGGTTCATGTTTTTATTTTAGTGGCAGATGAAAACATAACGCGAGATGGGGTTTGATTTACTGCGTGCTGACAGTACGATAACGTCAGGACAATGCAAACAAAAAATACACATTTCACAAAAACACTAAAACCTCGCGTCTCCATTTTTCCAACACTAGATCAATCAGCTGTACTGGTCATCTCTCACATTACTGTTTTATAGATGATCTTTTAAAGAAATTTGTCAAAAAAAGCTTGAAAATTTGTAACAAACTGGAGTTTGTCGTTTGTAAAAGAAACAAAATTTCTAAATTTAAGTGGTAAAGTTTTCCTGAAAAGTTACATTTTTAGAGAAAAAAGGTTTTTGCACGAAAGGGATGATTTTCAACCTAAAGTGCAGACAGACAGATTAATGATCTTATATTGTAGCAGTGCTAACAAATGCGTTTGGCAGACCAGTAGGATGGGAGCAGGGCTTTAAAGGTCACGTTATTCAGAATGAGGATGCATTTAAACCATCAACATTAATAAACATTGATCTGGTACAAAAGAAAAGCCTTGATCTCCATGTGTCGTCACGTATTTATGGACCCAGAGTCTGAGCACATTGGATGTTCACACTGACACAGACATGTGAAACATTTACTACACATGTCACGTCTTTTCCTGTGCATGAGAGTCACTATGCAGACTGGAGTCTGATGGCTGTCACATTTAAATTATAAAGTGAACCATCATGCAAAAACATTGAAAGTGAGTAGAGTACTGGTCTATGACAGGTCTAGACTTTAGACTGCAGGATTTCAGCCTGTAAACAGGTTAAATGTTTAAAAGTGTCTCTGGAAGCCTCCTGTGGAGCAGCACCATTTACATAAATGGAAACCAGATATCCAAATGCAAACTGCAAAAAAACAGGAGCCCCGCCCCCTCCATGCAAATGAATGGGACATTGTTTTCATTTCGTTTTTATGAATGCATTTAGTTGTTGATTTAAATCTGCTGGTTCCCTTATAAACGAGCACATTTGACTAACTGGCCTTTTATAATGAATCTAATTTTATCCTGCAATCAGCTGGTCTGAATCTGGACCTTCAGCGCTCTGAGATGACGTCGTGTGAACTGATGCTTTAGAAATAAGCTGAATTGAATTGTAATTGGATATTTGATGCTTAAAAACATGATTGCTTGCAGCTGAGTAGGCAGGATTTTAGGCTGACATCCCAAGTGCTCAGACTCTGGCTCCAAAAATACAACATGGCAGCTCCTGTAAACGGAGGATTTTGCTTCACTTTTCAATAACAGAAGCAGGCAGAGACGTCATGTTCCCACTTTCTACAGTCTATCAGCAGCATCCAGTGACTTTTAAGATGTAGCAAATCCGAACCTTCACTAAAAGCTTTACCACATGTTATAAGAAGCATATGTTTTGAAGAATAACAAAACAAAGAGAATTTGTCTCAGTGTTATAGAGGAGTTTTAAATTGGTTTGAAGGATGTTCTGCGGTGCTTTGAAGCAGAATGTGACGCCAGCTCACTTTGCTCTTTTGATTCTCCGCCCTCAGGCTTTAAAGGGCTGAACAGATGGACTCTCAGCTGGACAGAAGGCCAGTTGTGCAGCTGAAGCCTTTGAATATCACTCAGGCTCCTTCCCTTCTCGTCCCACAGCATCACCTCTGATGAAAGCAGAGCACATCGTCGCCTGAGCTTACCTATAAAATCGTTCGACTTCCCGATGTCGTAGTCCCACACGGTGATCTCCAAGGTCTTTTTAGTGAGGTCTGCATATTTTATGTCATAACAGAATTCCTGCAGGAAATCAAACAGGTATGCTATTACACATGTACAAATGTCATCTTTTCACAATAAAGTGTAAAGAAATTTTATATTTTAAATATTAAATAAGAACTCCTTCAGCTGAAACATCCTGGCAACAAAACCTTTGGAGTTTCTGATGATAATCTGTAAATTATAAAAGAGACAGACAGAAATAAAAAATGTTTCTCATAGTGAGCTGCAGGTCTTAAAGGATGAAGAACAAAGTCATTGTCAAAATCAAAAATTTTACTGGAATTTGATGATCAATTTCCAGATTTAAGCCCTTTTAGATGACTGCTGAAAAATTCCCATCAAACTACTTGTAGCCTAAAGTGACCTGATGGATTATTAGGATCAGTAATTTAGATGAAAACCCGCCATAACCAGTCCTATCTACTGCCCTCTGGTGGAGAATCTACAGATAGCAGGGGACACATTTATCTCCTTATTACTGTTATAATTAAACTTCTTGCTTGTGTCATTTCCTATTTCAGGCTTTAAACAATTAATATGCAAACAAGGACTAGAGGTAGAGTCTTCATCCGAGTCACTTCTCCACAAGAAGAACATTTATGGTCTACGCTGTATGGTTTAGAGACTGTGGCAAAGAGGAGACGGGAGGCAGAACTGGAGGTAGCAGAGAGGACGTGCTAAGATTCTCTTTAGGAGACAAAGATGGACAGGGTGAGTCCATCAGAGGGACAGCTCATGTTTATAGATCAGATCAGAGAGGCCAGGCTGAGATGGTCTGGGCATGTAGAGGAGAGATAGAAGGGTGTTTAGAGTGGGCAGGAGACCTAGAGGAAGACCAAAGAGGAGATTTATGGATGCAGTGAAAGAGGACATGACGCTGATTGGTGGGAGAGTAGAGGACGGGGCTAGATGGAGGCAGATGATTGGCTGTGGCGATCCCTGAAGGGAAATGCCAAAAGACAAAAAAGATTTAACAATTTATTTAGATTATAGTCCGACACTCGTCACTGGAAGAGATTAATTATAATTTCCCTGATGAATCAGTGGCGTTTTGCACCAGCACTCTACGCTGAAGTATTCAAACAATTAAATGTAAATGTAATGTAAAAACAGCTCGACTAAACAGAACCATTGATGCTGCTGCTGCTGTGTTATTAAATTTGTAGAGGAGCTTTTCTGTGTGTGGTTAAATGGAGGTTTCTGCTCCACTTTAATCAATGCCCTGATATACAGGATGCTGCTCGTCTCTGACAGAAAGGCCGAGAGGTGATGGAAGAATACGGGCGCCAAAAATGTCAAAGGAAATGTCAAGCTGCTGGCCTGTGGGCGCGTTTGACCAGCGGTGTCTGTTTGTGTACAGGTGGATACTTCCAGTTCCGTGACACATAGAGGAACCCAACTCAACCTGGAAAACATCCGTCTGGAAAAACAACTGATTAAATATGATTAAGTCTTATATTGTCTCATGTGGTGAAAAAGTCACATTAAGATTTTTTTTAATGTTTAAGCTCAACAGGAAGGATGATGTGGATTTCTGTGAATCAATTAATGTGTTTTGTGTTGCTGCACATTAAAGCACCAGAACACCTTCACCTCCGTTGGAAAAAATAGCACAGAAATAAAATAAAACAGAACTGGAACTGCAGTGAATTTCCACAGAAAAAAAGCTGTTTTTGTACCTCGTTGAACTCAGGATTGAGAGTTTTCTTTTTCACAGCGGTCTTGTGCTTTGACTTTTTGTTCTCGTCGGGTTTCAGGTACCTGAAAGGCAGAGAAGAAGATTTAATACAGACCTCCAGCTGTAATATGATTATATAATACAATCAGCATCCTGATGCCCCTCAAACAGTTTCAAGATGAAGTCATGTAGATTTATATTGTTCTGTCCTCTAGGGGGTGCTGTGGTACTGCCCTGCACTTCACCACACAGACACATTACAGAACATTAAACCCAAATTACCCAATTATCCCACTTTAAGAGCCGCTCTTCTTTTTTATTGAGATCTTTTTTCTTTCACTGATAACACATGAAGGCTGTTCTGTTGTCTCTTATTTCTCCGTTAACTTGGAGTGAAATCAATGCAAAATTATTACAGTAAAAATTTCCAGTATATGTTTACAGTTTTATTGTTTTAAGGACAACTTTGCCACTTAAGCTTAAAATATTTGCATTAAATCTGCGTATTCCTGTGTGTAGACATGAAAGTGGAGGTTTTTCAGAATGACTAAAACCTCCAGGTGTGTGAATCTGTTTTAACACAAAGTCAACTGTGTGGGTTTGATCTGTAAAAACAGGAAACTGGAAGCGACTTTCCTTTTAATTATGGAGGTGTTCTGAAAACATGCAGCAGTGTGTTGCTTATTTTCTGTTTGCATTGACTGCAGTCAATGAGTCAGTGGTGAAAACAGATTCTTGGTGCCACTGTTGCCCCGGGTGCAGCGATACGTGCGTGTGTGTGTGTGTGTGTGTGTGCGGGTTTATGAATGTACAATCAGCTTGTGTGGAGATCAGCCTTCTGCTTCTGTCTCTATTAATTATTCAAAAAGCAGGTTGAACTTATTTCCTACCCTGCGTTTCTTGATGGATGTGGTTTACGGGGTTTTATTTGCATCACGTCACCGGACACACACTCGGTTATTTCCCAGGATAACAAAGAGCCTTAAAGGGAGGCTAAGTGGGTTATCGCTCTCCTGCTTCACCCAGGGGGGAAGTGGGAGCTGAAATTGTTGTTGATGAGGACGTTACAGTTATTGCCGTCATGTAATGAGACCACTGACCTCCCCTGGCATATCAGAGGAAAGTTATGACAGAATGAAGTTATTGTGACTTTAACTGGAATGTTACCACCTGTTTTGATTGATGCATAAAGAATTAATTCAGTAAACATTCAACAAAAAACGACTTCTAACAGCTCAGTAATACATAAAGAGAGTTGTAAACATGTTTATATTGTTTAAATGTTTTTGTCTGTCTGTGTAGATCCACTGAATTTAAAGCCTTCACCTCTACAACTGGATATATTTTGGACTCTGCCCAATAAAAGATGGCTGCCACAGATAACCAGCCTTACTAAACATTATTTAGAACTGTAATGTACTCAACTTAATGTTATTCATTGTTTACTTTATTTGCTCGTTTTATTTTCCTCTATTATTTTGCATTATGATTATTTATCGTTTGAAATCCATCTGCATATTCAACATGAATAGATCAATCAAAAGATGCAGAACAAGAAACATGCATAAAAATGAAAAAGTTTATCCATTATAAACAAAGAAAACAAAGCTAAAACAGAGAGAACACTTTGTTGTGTATTTATTCTAAAGTTGAATGTCATCATAATCTAAAATAAAAATTGTGACTTAAAAAAAGACACCAATAGCAAACAGTGTGTTTTGTTGTTGTTGCTAAAACGGTTGCTTTTACAGCCTTTCAGCATTTTGTCTCTATAATCAAACACAAATTGCTTTTTTTCCCCATCTCGTAGCAGAATCGGTCCCATTTCCGCTCCCTCTGCTCCTCATCTCCAAACACGCAGGAGACAATCAGGAAAATCAAAACCGTTTCTGCAGCGTCTTCCTTAACGATGCTGAACTCAGTGGGTTTAAAAATAGAGTCAAAATCTACATTTGGCTGATAATTTAGAAGCTGATGAATCATTTAAATGAACATGCACGATGTCAGCATAGGTAAAGATATAAAAGCAGCACTGCTGTGTTAATGAGGGTTAAAAATAAAAACAAGTGAGCCGACTTACCCAGCCATATTTAAACATTTTAAGCTCAGATGTGGTGTGATTGTAACGACAGAGTGCTGAGACTTCAGTAGATGCCTTTAAAATTCAAGATGGCAACCATGGTAAACAAAAACAAATGGCTATAACTCAGCCATTGTTTGACATTTTGAACTCACATTTTGCGTGCTAAATGCAAACAGACTGATAGAACATTAGAATATACCCTTTTTAAAAATTGGCTACATTCTAGCCTTTTGTTTGTTTACCATGGTGGCCATCTTGAATGTGGCCACAATAAGCTCACATTTGGAGTGGTAGTAGCTAACAGAATGCTATGACATCCCCAAATCCTTTTTTTTATATTCAAGATGGCTGCCGTGAGAAACATAAGTGGCAAAGAGTCAACCAATTCTTGACATAATGGCCATTTTTGTGTTTGAGGAAGGCCTGAGTAATGAGAAATAGTGGAGATTACGCACCACGCAAACTTTCCGACCATCTGCCCATCATGCCGTTGTTTATTTGACATGTTTCCTGTGTTCCTGCTCATGTAAGCATCAGTTCATCCTCTAGTCTGCTCTGTGTCCTTCAGGCATCATGAAAACTCTTCTCAACCTTCGACTTTGACTAAATTTGTTCCTCTCTCCTGTAACAAGTCACGCTTTTGTTCTCAAGGTGTGCACAGCAGAGTCGGAAATTAATTGCACTTCCATTGCTCAGCCAGATGAAAGACTTGGGGAAATGTTCAGGTGAGATAAATAGGACTCTCCTTCAAATTACAGCCCATCACTCGGCCTCTCGCGCCGTCTCTCTCATGCTGCTGATAATCACAGGTTATCTTCCTTTTCTGCTACAACATCAGCTCTGGCAGATAATCCATTCCAACACTTCCACATTGTCTTGCACAAATCCTAAAAATAGCATTCCAGTGTTTGGATGAGAAATGAAGTCAGCTGATCTACGGTGCATCTGTAAGTTTCTTGAGAATGTTGGTAACCTTCTGAACTTTATATAATAATAAATATATATTATATGTTTTATTTATAATCTTACAGGATCAAATTCTCTAAACTCAATGAAACTGGTTGTGGATCTGACAAGATTTTAACCCCTTATGGACTAGTGTATCTAATTACCATCAAACCACTTCTGGACTTAAAGAAACCAGAACAGTGTCAGGATTAGTACTTTCACCAAAAACCTCTCTTATCCAGTCCTATACATGTCTACTGCCCTCTGGTGGAGGATCTAAAGGTGGAATGTTTTATATATATATTTACACAATAAGTTTTATTAATAACAGCAAGAACAGTTAAAAAAAGACATTTAAAATAGTTCATAATTCAGGCTTTGGGTCAAAGGAACTCAAATTGTGAACTTTAGAGTATTTAGTGAGTACTCTGGTCAGTTATTTGTTGTGTATTTTCTACCCATAGGTTTGTACATTTCATAATCTCAGTTAAACATGTCAATATACTAATACTAGAACTCTAAAACACTAAATCATGAAGAAAGCCAATAAATATCTTAAAATAATATTGTAGACGTTTCTGGCACAACTACTTCTACGCTGCATGGAGAGGTAGAACAGTCACATAGGTCCAAACTCCAGCAGCACTAAGAAGAAACTAAGAACTTAGCAAAGTCTTTCAAATTTTAATAAAACTCTCAGAGAATAATGACTGGATCATCTATAGCTGATTACCAGTTGGTGTCAACCCAAATCAAGATGGCCACCAAAGCCAATTGACCATAAAAAACACAAAAATGGCTTCAAATCAGTCAATCTCACAGATATTGAGCCAAAAATTGTTTTTGAAGTTGAGTCATACCCACTAATCATATTATATTGTATCCCTTTTTTATTGTCTTGTTTACTTTAATTTTACTTTATGTATGTTACACCAAAACCTGAGAGTCAACATTTCCTTCATTTTGTAAATGGGTCGAATGATAATAAACATATCTATCTAAACACTTGAGCACTAAACACATCCTGTGTCTGTCTGCAAAATATCTGATGAACCACTGGATGGATTTTAGTGAAACTCTCAGATAATCTTCATTGAATGTACTTCTACAACTTATTTACTTTTGGAGTCAACCAATGCAAGATGGCCGTCACAGCAATGTTCAAATCAAGATTTGATCAAAACAACTATAACTCCGTTTCTCAACATAAGATGATCTGAGTTTTTAGACTGTAATCAAAAGCAGTTGGCGATATGAATTCCTGGGTCTTGTTTAAGTTTTATGTATCTGCAGGTGTTTGCAAACTGACGTTTTGACGTAGGGGTCGGAGAAGCCGTTGGCGTCCATGGCGGCGAGGTGAGCGCAGCGAATGATGCCCACAATCAGGCACGACTTCTGTGTGTTGTACTTGAGAGAAATCATAATCCGTCCACGTTCCTCCAGAGACTTATCTTCAGTCTTGTTGACCTGAGACAGAAAAGATTTATTTATTATTATCAGGATTACAAATCTTGAGGACAAACGTCTTTAGACCTGAACCTCCAGAGCTGCAGCATTGATGCTTCCTGAGCAGCTACAGATCATCGAAACACTAATTCTGTTTTTCTTAATGTGAACTTGTAACATACGTATAAAGAGAACTCATTTTGGGATGGGATGATAGAGAAGTAATTGCAATCTTGACATTTGTGTTTTGAATATCATCCAATCAGTGATGAGCTGATTGATGCCATTTTGAGAGCAGACGATGAGTTAATGGTCTCATCGTGCTGTAGGAGAAAAACACATCTAAGTGGAAACGTGACCTCTGTAGTAGTGCTCTACCTGTTTATCACATTTCTTCTCCTTTAACAGAAATCCTTTCATTTCAGGGTCATGCAGAAGATAAACTACTAAGGTCTAACAGACTGACTAATAACTTGAACATGTTTGTTTCTATTAATGTTTTGTGACCCAGGATCAATTCAGCCCCAAAAGGAGACGATAATCCCAAACTGGCTGCTTCGCTGATGGGCTGCTGCATTAGTCATGCCACATATCCTCAACCCCGCTGACAATGTTGACACTCGCCTCGGTCTGCAGATGGCACACAACTTGAAAAGTTCACAAGGCGCCGAGGAAACGTAATGAGATGCATCCAAAAAAGAAGCAAAGTTTCACCTTTCTTACTCACTCCAATACATATAAATGAGGCCGAAAACGAGGCTTTTAAAAACAAGACAGATAGTGATGTGGCCGGGAAGTTGTTGAAACAAAAGATTTACACTCTCATTGATTGCAACAAGTGTTGTGCTGCGGCATCATTCCTGTTCCCAGGGTTCTGCTAACTAATTTTTGTTTACCACTTATCTGTTATAAAAGGGAGCGCTTTGTTACCCGCAGGCACCTGATTCCTGTTTGTATTATATACGTTGTCTGTCTGATCTCGTTCTTTTTTAAATATCTGTTGCCCATCAAAAGAGTAAAGCAAGTTTTCTTATCAGAATTTAGTCACAAATTTATGTCTAAATTTGTTTACAATTTAGTTTTATTGGTAATTTGGTCATCTTCCCCTCCCAAAGTCGGCTCACATTTCTCACACCTGAAGCACGGAAACTACCTCATGACTGTCGTCACCAACAGTCACAAACCAGTGAGCTTCTGGCTTCAAGAGCTTAAATTTCTCATTTAAAAGTGGTTCTTTACCAAGTTGTTCATTATGTGTCGATACAACACATCCCTTGAGTTATGGGTCCTTTTGATGTCCGATTCATTAATTATAATATTGATAAAGGTCAATTACATGGACGGATTAAAACTTTAAAGCTGCTAAAGTTTTAAATAAGAGCTCTAGGCTGGAGAACTATTGATCATGAACACTTCAAAATATTACAAGATCTGGCTGCTAAAACAATTGATAGAAAATTGACATAATGGAAAACTTTTGAAAAATAATGCAAGTTTCTTAGTTTGTGTTGTCATCTTATAGGGATGAAGCATGTGACCCCTAAATTAACTTCTCACACATGATTATTGGTAATAACAGACCGTTATATCACAGCGCCCGTTTGTTACACATTCTTTCTCTTGTCTGTATTTAATAAAAATCTGTATTTTGTATACATTTTTTGAAATGCAATACATTTCTAAGTTATTTTATTAAGATTTAACATGAAATATTTAAAGGATTTATTTCATGCAACGTGACTCAACATAACTACAGCTTTTAACGTCGCCAGGTGTCGTCTCTTTATAGAACATGAGATGTCATGCAAGAGGAAGGCAAATCGACCTGTAATTACACACAGCGTGCTGCATGTCTATGTGCCATTTCAGGAGATCAGGCTGAGATCAGAGACCTCTTGCATGATTAAAGGAGCATGTTTATATTAACAGGACATTGGAACAGTTACTCAGATTTCTTTCACCTGCATGTAATTCCTCATGAGATCCTTTTTTTTAGTGGTGTACCACCTGAAAAAAAACACGTAAGGTATAAAATACAATTTATGACTTAGGGTTTTTATTTCCTAAAACCTCCACGTCTAGCGGTTTTATTTCTTCTATTAAAGAAACTTCAAGGTTTGCCTGTGGCTTCTTGTCCAAAAGTAAAACTGCTGTTAAAGAAATCATAAAGATGACTGCAACAAAGGGAAATCCTGAGCATCCTTTGGAGAAAAGACATAAAATAGATTTGACAGTAAACTGGAACATGTTGGCCTGCCAGATGAAACCGAGGGCGAGTCCACGAGTCCAGGGAGACGTCTAGTAAAAGTCATCAGTGATTCATGCGGAGAGAGTCGGTTCCCCAGAGATCTCTGATTAGTATCCTGCTGCGAACTCTGCAGGAAACGTTGCTGAGAAATGTCTCCAACAATCGGTGGTGTGCTTCTCTCCAAACCTGTTTTCTTCATATTTTGATTTTTATTGTGATTTTTTGTTCTTTTTATTTTGGGGTGTGTAAAGATCACAGCTTGCTTCTTGAGAGAGTTGATTTTTCTTTTAAACCAAATGTCATGTAATTTCATGGAATTGGGTAAAAATAACACAATTATTAGGAGCTGTATTCCTAAAACCGCTAGTCAGAAAAACTGATAAACTGCTAGTCAAACTTCCATTAAAAGCAATGAGCTGCAAAGGACAAAAGTGGTTTGATTATGCTAATAATACAAAGATGTACTAATGTTGGTTTTGTGGACCTGAAACCTGCTGATACCAATTTTGGCGAATTGTGATTGACCTCAAAGAACTATAAATAAAAGAACACCTTTTATTATTCTAATTGAATATTTTATCACATGATAGATCTGTATTAGCTATTGTGAATTAGCACTTTGTGATTGTGAGTTCGCAGACTGAGAAAAATATGATTTTTTAAAATATTATTATTACTGGTTGGCAGTGATGTGTTCAGGGACCAAAGTTTCATACCAACAGATTACCAACTGAGCCATCATATTGGCCAATTCAGATCACAATAGGTTTATACTATTTATTTGTTTTATTAATCCAATTTACTACTTTACTAATTTAGAAACACTTATTTACTGTTGCAAAACTAACCCCAACTTTTTGTGTTTTGTTTTTTTCTGTATAATTTTTTCTAATGTTTATTCTCCTCATTGATTTACAATGGGAACTGATGTCAAGCGACAATGAATTCTGGGAAAAGGGGTTGCATTATGACAGTGATCCCATTGTTTTAAGTCCCTACAATAAAACCTAATCGTAGAAACGTGAACCTGAAGCAAAAAGTAGCATAACCGCCCCCTAGAGGCTGACAGTTTTAATCCCACCCTCTTTATTTAAACAAAGAAGACATTGTCCTTCTTTAAAAAAAACACACCTCAGATCATTTCTCCAGGTGTTGATACCTGTTGATTCACACAGTTGTTATTTTGCTGCTACTTGATCAAAATGCATTTTTCTTATTAAATTTAGATTCTACAGCCCTGATCTTAATATAAGATGAAACCCCTCCCCCTTTCAAATATTTTTTGACAACTAAATCTAATTTAAAAAATGTTTTTAAAGAAATGATATATAGCATGTTTTATAGTACAACCACATTTAAAATGAACACTTTATGGCATTAATCTGTTGACTTAATGTAACGTTATGAGCAGCCCCTCGTTTCTGTTGTCAGCCATGTTCTCAGACTCTCCTGTCGGTTCTTCACAGCAGCCGGTTTTGGGAACACGTTAGGTTTTTGGGCTACTGCTACCCTTTAAAGGTTTTGTGTTTGGACTCTAACATTAAACTCTGACACATCATGTTTCTCGGCTGCTTGAGAGTTGTTTGCCGACTCGGCTACCTTTATCACCATGAGCTTAAGTTTGCATCATGACTTCTTCTCATTCGCCCAACTGTTGAACCTCTCTGTTACCGTACTCCTCGCTGTATGTGTGCAGCTGAATTTGGACCCTGAGTGAGTGTCAGCTGTTGCAGATCACTTCAGCTCTAATTTTTTGCACTTTGTTATTGACACGTAAAAGTCTAGACCACAAATAGTAGACTAGTTTTTGTAAACTAACCCGTCTTGTACCAATGCGGCAATTAGTTATTTGACCTTTAAGAAAACATCATGATTGTGTTCAGAGAGCGTCAGTTCCACGAGAAAGTTTCAACGCTTTGAGGGACAGGGAGCTGCTAACAGCTCATTAGGAGCTGAATATGAGATGAGAAACCAGGGAGTACTTATACTGGGAGAGGCGATAACTGGGTGAGTAACAGGTGGGTTGATGAGTAGAACACTGAACTAAAAATCTCAGGAAGACAGAAATAAAGAGTTCTAGGTGGGCAGCAGGTGGTGTCTTAAGAAACCTATAAAATGTTCTAATTAGTAAGATTTTAATCAGTGAGCTATTACAAAGAATGTGCATTTGTTTGAAAAGTGAAGTAAAAAGTTCTGTGACTTTAATAAATATTTATCATAAATGAGTCAGAGAATGAAACCGAAAGAGACTTAAAGAATATCATTCTGAAACTGCACAAACCACCATAAAGACGGTCTAAATGTCCACATTCCCATCGCCTCGTTCACTTTTAAATAGCTTTTGATAAGCTTGAAGTTGTTAAGCTGCTGTGCATTTACTCAGCTGATATAAACTGCCTTATTCTGTATGTGGTTAAAAAAAAAGAGCTGAGGTAAAAGAAAAACTGCTGCATATTCACACAATCAGCTGCAGCGTCGCTCACAAATTACATTTCTAACTCACTGAGAATAAAAACCCTCTGATGGCTCTTTAGGGTCTGCATGTCTGTAATTTTATACGTTGAAGTGTGTATTTTTCTCCCCAGAGAGCTTCGAGTGCTCCATGAAGAACCAAAACAACACAAAACGCTCAAAAACAGGGATTATATAGGATATTTCATAAATGTCAAGGTTTACTATCAGGTAACCTCAGCTGACTTCTGTTTGGTTTTACTGCTTGTTATTGATCTTTAAGTTCTTTTAAGTAAATAGAATTATTTAAAAATCATTTATGTAATTCGTTTTATTCTTTAGGGTTGGAAGTTTAGGTTTTCTTAATGGCACGGTGAATTTATGGTAAAAAAAACCTTTTCAATCAGCAGTTTTTTTACATTTAAAAAAGTTTTACAGCTTTTTAAAAGTTTATTTAATATCCAACAACCTGGAGAGTCATTTAAAAGAGTGAAATGTCAAAAATAAATGTTAAAATGAATCTAAATGAACTAGTTGCCATTTCTACAGCTTACATTTTCTAAACACCAGTGAAATCAATTAGTTATCAATCAGTGACTAAACGCAAAGACAAAGGTCTGTGCTCTTTTTAATGAATCCTCTCCACTTTTCTTTGATAAACTCCAACATCAACCCACTGATGAGCTCTACTCTTTGCTTAACATATTCCAGCTTCGGTTTGAAAGAAAACTCAATTATGACCGAGCAGAGGATGTCCATTAATTTAATTAAATGCACAGTAAAACCGGACACCTCTAATGTGACTCTCTCTACATCAGTTTGAATTAAAGCAGCCTAAGTGCTGGTTAATACAGTGGAAGATGAAGCTCATTCTGTGCTTCCTTTGTTGTTTTCTCTACTAAACATTCTGGCAACGGAGTGAAACATCATCCAACGTAATTATGTTTCCAAGCGTATTCAATGGCTTCCAGGAACTAGACAGCACCCTGGAGAAAAACTGAGGTAAAACAAAGCGAGAGATAGTAATTTTCTAGAAAAACGGGAAACAAATTAGGGATGCATCAATGAGCAAAAGCTGTACCAGTATCGGTATCAGACCAATACGATACCGATCCAATGTTCCTGTACTTGTTACAAATGCTATTGCTGACCTTTCATTTCTGTTGTAGTTTTCTAGATTGGTGGCTATAGGGGAAGCTGTTGAGCTAAAGACGAACAGTGTAGAGTGGAAAACAGAAAATGTTTATTTTTTTCACCTAATATTTCAGTTTTGTGATAATTTTAATAATATTTTTTGATCCAATTCACCCTCATTTGCTGCAACAAGCAGATAAGAAAATAGAGCCTGTCTTCCAGTTGATAGCATTTTATTTGTGCGGTAGAAGTATTGGTATTGGTATCAGCAAGTACTCAGATCCAAGTATCAGTTTGAAAAGAAGTGGTAGTCCTGCATCCCTAGAAAAAATTGTTTAAAAAACAACAACAGCAACTCATGCCGGATCTCCATACTGATGTGGAGTGGGTGATGTGTTGGGAACAAAAATACCAATTTGATCAAAATTAAAATCATCCACTTACAGAGGGCTAAATTTAAACTCACCAAGAATTTTAAACTGAAAAACTGATGCGGCAGGCTCGTCCTATTTTCTGAAATGTCTTTGAGGCAACTCAATGCCTGCATGACAACATCTGGGCTCCTAATGAGATGACGGATGGTCCTGGATCTCCTCCCAGATCCTGACCAGGGCATCACTGAGCTCCTGGACAGTCTGAGGTGCAACCTGGCGGTGTCAGATGGACCTAAATATCATGTCCTAGAGATGTTTTATTGCGGGGACACCGTGTTTAGCTGGTTTCCTGATCCCTCTACTTTCTTCAGCGCATCCTGAGCTCTTTCAAAGAAATCTCCCTACCATCATTATATCGTCTATAAACCCTAGACGCCTAATTGTCATGAAGCCAAACCTGAAATCCTCATCCCCATTTGAGAAGCTTGTCCTTTAACTCAGGGATTCTCCTGGTCGACTTGCTTCATTTACCAAACCCTCTGTTAGGAATCTTGGTGTAACCTTTGACTCGACTCTTTCTCTGGGTGCTCATGCCAGTTCTCTGGTTCTTTCTTTCTCCTCCTTCCTCTGGTTGTGCAGCGTACCAGGCTAAACGAGACAGAGCCTCCAGACTCTGGATCTCTGTCCCCCTGAGCCTGCAGTCAGTGACGGTCTCTTTTAAAAAGCAGCTCAAAACTCTTCTCTTTAAATTGTTTTTTAGATGAACTGCTGTAAATTATATTCTCTGTAGTCTCTTTTCTGTTCATATGTCTGTTGTCACCTCTCTGAGTATATTTGTCTCACTAGTTTATAATTGTCTCACTTGTTATTAGTTGTAAAGCATCTTGTGATCTATATCTTGAAAGGTGCTATAGACATAAAACTACAACTACTCCTTCCAACACACCTGATTTGGTGGCTGAATTACGTCTTCAGAATTCCTTCAAGTTCTTCAGAAGCCTGTTAATCACCCATTGATTCAAGTGTGCTGAAGCAGAGAAGCATCTAAAACAGGGGTGGCCAACCAATCAGAGACCACAAGACACATTTTTTTACCGTGTTACCGCAAACATAACCCATCCCTTCCTCTCACACCTCTCCTCAGCCAAATCATGTACAAGAAAATAATAAAATAATGGCACTTGACCTCATCTTCCGCCCCCCATAAAGGCAACTCTTCTGCAGTCAACAAATCACGTTGCGCTGATGCACAGGTGCAGTTCTGATCCGGAGGAGTTTCAGCTGCGTGGAGGACTGCAGTCGGCCGTCCACGCAGCAGGCGCTCTCCTCTTTTCATTTTGAACCTCTGATGAAATAATGCATCATTTTGTTGAAGAATTTCCTCAACTCCTCTTGCCTCCTGAGAGGTCCTTCAGCATGCCCACCCTCTCCTCTCCTCACACCTCTCTCCTTGAGATGTCTTTAAAGAATTGAGACATTCTTCAAGTCTGGAATCGATTTTTGCGCTGAAGGATCGAGGAGACAAGTTGGTGCAAAGTGTTAGAAATGAGTAGAGCTGATTGCTTCAGACAAAAAGAGAAAAGGGAGAATGTTATGCAGAGATACAGACTCCCAAAGGTGGGTTATTTATTAATAACTTAAACATTGTTCACTTTAAAGCTGCATTCAGCAGCAAGGTAAACAAGCTAGGTCTTGCTAGCTATTTTACAGAAACACATCTCAGAGCACTCACCCCTCCCGTCGGGTAAAATCTGTAGCCAGCCTTCCCGCGGACATGGGACCCTGCTTTGCCACGGTAACAATGCAGAGTCTAACTCCAGCCGTAGAAACGCTCACCCAGGTTTTTCCTCTTTTTACCTCCAAACGTTTTTAGTTTTCTGCTGAAAAGGTGTTCTTTTTGGGACTCTGGAAATTTTCCTAAAATGGAAGCGCTAACAGCCGGCTGTTTATTCCGTCCTTTTCTCACTTCCGGGATGTTCAGCTGCAAAATGTGTCCGGGCGGATTAATGGTGGATCCAAGCAGTGAGGAAGTGTGGCAGACAGACAGCTGGATGGTCCAATCCTATAGTTCGGTCCGTGGTCTGTAGTCAGTAGATATCCTCTCAAAACAGTCAGGGTTGTCATGGAGATCTCAAACACTTATAAATTAGCTTCCAAGTCAAAAAACTGAGATGCAATAAGAACACTTTGCTGCATTTTAGTCACATGCTGCAACTAAACTGCAACAAACAAAAGTTGCATGACAGTCACAATTATTTTGTAATTACATTTTATGGGGTCATGTGACCAAGCCATATTTAAAGTCTTGCAGAAAGTATTCTATGTAACAATTCAGTGTGATTTCAGCTCAAAATGTGCAGATTTTCCTGTAACTGTGACTCCATCTAGTCAGTGAGATTCTGACTCAAGATGTTTTCACACTGTGGTTCCATTCCATGACATGGCCACAAATAAAACAGGATGATCATTTCATATCACTGTTAATGAGTGCACATTTTATCTGAGTGGCCGTCACTTCAATGGTCTCATCTTTAATTTGAATGCATTCAACTTTTTTGAGATCATAATGTTCAGTTCAGCATCTCGTATTTGAACCTTTCTAAAACAATGTGTGTTGTGTTTGCAACAGGAAGCTGGTCCAAAACACATCTCCTGCCAATGTCCTGGTAGGATCCCTCAGAGCAACACCTCTCAGAGAACAGTGGGAAACACACGACTGTGCTGATCCGAGAGAAGAAGCTGAAACATACCAGACTAACATGATAGAAAGGGCAGAGAAAGCAGTGATGTAATGAAGAAGGTGAGTTCAGATAAAATGAACTTTGATATCAAGGATATTTAGATTTCTGAGCAATTAATTATTCTAGGAAAAGGGAGTATTAGACCTGAAGAATGTCACTGCTCAATAAAAAAATAAAAAGTCATAATCACAATTATTTTGGTCAATTTAACTGAGTTGAGAAATGCACTGCATTTATTTTGCCTTTTCAGCAAAAAACACATCACTGGGAATGCTTTGGTGTGGCTCACCAAAATAAGAGCACCGAGTGATGTCCCAATCATGCACACATTAGGCTATAGTTGATCATTTTAAATAAATAACTTCTATTCAGTTTATTTATAAAAAGCAAGTTCCCAACATAAATCAGCAACAATATACATCAGGTCCAGATTCAGGTCAACTTACTGCAGTAACTGTAATTTTGTTGTAATAAAATTAGATTCACTATAAAATGCTAATTAGACAAACTGCACCATTTTAAAGGCACCAGCAGATTGTATTAAATCTTTAATTCAATGCAGTCCTCCATTCTGAGCAGCACAGTACGAGGGCGACAGTGGTAAAGAAAACTCTGTCAACAGGAAGACACCGGCAAAGACAACTTTGAGCTTGCCTTGAAAGCTCAAAGTTTTTATGGTGGAAGTTTTCAGATTATGTAAAGCCTAAACTATCCAGAGTTCACATTTTAAGAAGGCTGCTGACGTCAACAGGTGGCAGAGTTGATTGGTTCAGTGGTGACTTAAATTATTAAATTAAAATGACTCATTTCACTCTAGAATCAAATTAGAATATAATCAAAATGTGTAGGCATTTCTAGGATAAAACATTAAAAGAATGTTTTTGTAACTTCCAGATTAATTAACCTTTTACTTGATCAGTTAGTCACAAGAAAAAGCATGGGCACAAAGGGATCCTATGGGCTTCTGCAGAAGCCCAGATGTCCATGAAGGAAGTCAGTGTGGACAAAAACGTGTTTAATTTAGGAGCTGATGAAATCTTGTGGAAAAATACCACTAGACTCATTATAGAGCCATATAATGCCTGTATGTTTTGCCTTCAATCCACTAATATTAAAAACACCATGAGGTGAGTTTTAGCCTTCAGAAGGTCTGGATGTGTGTGTCATTTGGAAGGCAAGAAAAAATAAAAGCATGTTTGC
This sequence comes from Callopanchax toddi, assembly GCA_006937965.1. Taxonomy (NCBI): domain Eukaryota; kingdom Metazoa; phylum Chordata; class Actinopteri; order Cyprinodontiformes; family Nothobranchiidae; genus Callopanchax; species Callopanchax toddi. The sequence continues at coordinate 155,045 of SSNR01000698.1, read as the reverse complement.
AAAGCGGCATGTGAAAAAATTATTTTAATAGCATTTGCCTTTTATCAATTTTGTGATTATTTGGAGCTATACAATACTAATTACATTATAATGTAAAAAGGGAAGGGAAACAAAAATTACAGGAAGGGATGATGCATGCAAAAATCCCCGGAGCCTGATATTTACAGCACTGGGAGAACGCATTCATGCTATTTTATGTACAGTTTGCTTCTCAACTTTCAAGTGACCAGAAGTTGAAAAACTGCAGGTTTAACTTGCTGTTGCTCATTTACATCCCTCTCCACTTTCAGGTCTCTGCTTTCAAGGATGTCCTGGTCATGAGGATATGATGTAATGGTGATGCTACACAAAATCACCATCAATGTAATTATGTTATTTTCTTCAATCATGAATGCCAGTACTTTCAAAGATTCATTATCAGTCAAAAAGTCAGTTTAAGGACAAAAATGAAAAAATGGGACACTTAAGCTCCATTTGGATATTCAGCACTGAAGCATAATCCCAGCAGGGGTTGGGCTTCAGGTCGTGTGGGTAATTAGACAAAATGCCGTCCAAACTGGTATTAAATCTGTCATTTTGTAAAATGACAGGGTGAGCTACCAATTAGTGTCCGTCTCAAACGATTAAACTTTTCATTGTTCAACTGAGCTGAGAGAAAATATTTATCACCAGACTTGGCTGCTGGTCTTTGGTTTGCAGCAGATCCAGAGTTAGAATACAAACTCTTTAAAACATACAAATGTGTTCTCTGTCAGAGTAAACACCCCTCATCAGCATCAAAACTACTGCGCCAAGTTTCACAAAAACCCTTCCAGACGTTTCAGTCACATTTCTACCTGCGACAGCTCCTCTTGACCTCTTTTTTACAGGCTGGCTTGTTTACGAGCTGAACCAGTCAGTTAAACATGCTTCAGCGTCCAGCCAAATCCATCAATAAGACTGGCACAGCAAGCTGTATGAGATGATTAAATGGTTGCTGCTCAATCCACCCCAGCAGACTAACCAACACCCTGCTGCTTTGACAGAACTCCTTATCCAAAAGCCTGGAGCTCCTTCAGAAGTCAGGGTGAGTTCACCTTCAAGCATTTCTGCTGCAAAATGGACTCAGTTTGTTTCCTAGTCTGTGATTCAGGGTGGTCAAATGAAGAAAAATGACTGAGTTCAATAGCTGGAGAGTTTGATTCTAAACTTCTTTATTCCTCACTGAAACACACACACAGTATATATTAATTATACTTTATTTGTTACATAGAAATGTAGAGGAAAAATCCGCAGTTTTATAGAAATCTACACAAATGGTGCTTTCTAATATAAATCACTTTATAGCATAACACTGTTGTTAGTAGTTTCTTCTAACATAATAAATGGAACAGTTTTGAAATCAGTGCACTTTAAGTTTATTGCAAAATTAAATAAAATGCTTAAAGTCTACCATACTAATCTACTTAATAAAAAGATCCAAAAGTATGACATTAGCGCCACTAAGAAACAAAAAGGAAGGGTGGAAAAGGTTTCTAAAGATTTTGACACATTCATGCATTTCATCATTCCAACAGTTCTGACTTGTCCCATATTTTAATCTTTTCCTTAGCTACTGATTCTTAAAACTGAAAAGCTTAATTATTTGAAGGATTCTACAAACCTATGTTTTAATATAATTGTTACGGTCCCCGTAATTTTGTCTGTTACAGCTCCCGCCGCAGCGGTCTGTCCTCTGTTTACCCGCCAGCCGATCAGCACCATGGACAGAGGCACAGCTGCACACCACGAAGCTCCACAGCTGTGCCTCAGTTCTCATCCCGGCGCAGCTATAAAAAGCGGCGCTTTTCAGACGTTCGGGGGAAGCGGATCTGTCCCGTCTTCCCTGTTTGGTCCGAGTCTGGTAGTTTTAGGATTTAATGTTCTGAGGGCTGGGTTTCCGGTATACTTAGTTTCATCGTTTGTCTGCTCTCTCCATATATTATTTAGCAACGTGTTTACTGTTTAGTAGCACTTTTAGGAGTTTGCCTGGTTAGTTTAGTTTCTCTAGTCAGCCGTTAAAAGCCTTTTTAGTCGTTTGTCCTTTTTTTGTGTTTAAAAATAGTTTGAGGCTTATCCTCCCTCCTTTAGTTTTAAACTGTTCCTGAAGAGCGCCTTTTGTTTACCTTGTTAAAATATAAAATACAATGACCTGAGAGTTGCTCCAGTGCTTTTTAGTTAGTCCATTTTATCATTATATGAACAATTTCTCTTCCTGTTTTGTAATCATAAATGTAAATATTTTATTCCACTACTTTTGTTCGACCCTTAGACACTCTGGAGGGTCGTAACACTAATGTTGTTCTCTTGGCTATGTTTTGCTAAAGTCTGACATTCAAATATATTTTAAATAGCAAAGACAAATGTATTTAAATCACTGAAGGAGACTAGCATTAGGCGAGTTACACAAAAGAGCAGCACGATGTGAACTTTCACAGCCTGGCTGGGGGATTATTTCATGTTTTTCTTTATTAAAGACCCCACATGTCAGCGATTGCTGGGCAACAAGGTTCTGACTTTCCTCTGTAAACTATGGCAACGTTTTACTGCCAATAAACCAAAGCAACCAATAATAAGTTCCAGACTAATGAATCACGTTCCACATTTTTAATGAGTAAACACTGACTACTACTTGTGTAATGTTTACCATTCACAGCTAGCTGCATTTTCAATATATAAACTGAAAATCTAAATAAAGATGTTTAGCAGTAGTTTTGTTCCAACAAAAGCCAAAAGCTCTATAGATTAAAGGTTTGTGACGATGAGGAGAAACAGGATCAGGACATCCATGAGGACTTTATTTAAACCACACAACAGATTAAAGCACTGGGTTTTGAGCCCATAAGTGGGCTGCAGGAGTGGATTATGTGTTATGAGAGCATGGGAGTGGAGTGGAGTGTCATTGAACTGTGATTGAATACCCTTCTGGAACCTGCCTACATGGTTTATAATTTAAGAAAATTGATGCAGAGTAACTCTGGACCGTCCCTGTTTGGAGGATAAATTACTGGCATGTGTGTGGACAGACCCGGGGTCTTTTGAGTCACTTTAGAGAGGGGTCAGTTGTAGGGAGTCAGACTCAGCGTGTTTACATGTAAATAAAATATGAAGTAAATGTTAATTACATCACATACATGATTAGAGCAACGCTGATATTTTAACAACATATAAAAACGATGAGTGAAGAGTTTCTGTTTACTTCTGTTTTTATAAAAGTGAAGTCTAAATATCTCAGAACAGCTATGTTGTGTTTTTGGACCTGGAAATGTGGAGCTGAAAGTTTCTGATTAAATTGTTCATGCATTAAATAATTGCAACTAAACTTACTATACAATTTAAATTTAGAACATGTAGCAGCAACTACACGAAGCAACAACGTCAGCACCTTTCAAAAAATAATGTGAGGTTTCGTTTTATTTCATTCAGGAAAATGTCCTGTTTGTTGGGCAAAGCTTTCTGCACTGAAACCCGCCACTAGAGGGCACTCATTTTGCTTTGATTTCAGTTTCTGCATTATGTCCATCTGTCGAGTTATAAAAATAGATTGTGTAAATGTATAGAGCGCTTTCTAGAGTGTACTACACTCCCCAAAGCGCTGTACAACACAACAGTCATTCACTCACACACTGATGGTGATCAGCTACATTGTAGCTACAGCTGCCCTGGGGCTCACTGACAAAGGCGGGGATGCCATCATGCAAGACCCTCCAACCACCACCAGTAGGCAAGGTGGGTGAAGTGTCTTTGCAAGGACACAACGACAAAGTAACCCAGCTGGAGCTGGGATTGAACATGCCACCCTCTGGTTGCCAGACGGCCACCTACTGAGACACACGCCGCCCGAATATGATCAAGATATATATCAATATTTTATTTTGTCAGATGGGGCAGAAAATGTAAGATATTTTCTTCTCGGCTCCTTTTCATTCACATTTGTTTTGTGTTGGTATGTAAATTGTTTGTTTTTATATTTTCACTTTTGAAATAAATAAGGAACCGACACAAAACAGGAGAGTCTGGGGACAGCTGGGCTGATGGCCAAGTAAGCCGAAGAGCTACAGGAAAACAACGAACAGTGACACACAAAATAGAAAACAATAAAAAAATCTATCCAATAAATAAACAAAAAACCACAAAAAACAGAGTGCTCAAATAAACAAAGAAGATGGCTAACTGACCAAATTAAATGACAAAACAAGCATGAAAACCTGAACACTGATAATTTTGTTTTTATAAATGGTTTCTTTTATTAAAATGTGAATGAAAAACAACAAAACCAACCAGGAACAATATTTGTTACAAGAGTTTTGCTCATACTATTAGTAAAAGTCAAGTAAATCTGTTATGATGATTAAAATAAAAACACAAACCAAACAAAACACAGTAAAGCTGAATCACTGACCTCTAAAAGACAGAAGAGAAACTTTCTTACCGCCTACGTTAAGTCACTTTGCATCCTCATTGGTCAAGTAGCATCAAAGCAACAGTCTGCATTACCTTGATTGTGATAACTAGCAGCACCATGCTTAGTTCTAGTTCTTCTCTTTTTTATAATGCAAAAAGTCCCAGGTTCATATCCCGGACAAGCCCCCGATTAATGTTATGGCCCGGCTTGTTTGGGCCACAACCTAAAGTTGAGAGTGCTGAGAGTTTACAGGTGTTTCCACACCAGTGTTGCCACAGTTACTTTGAAAAAGTAATCCGACTACTGATTACTGATTACTCCCTTAAAAAGTAACTTAGTTACTTTACAGACTACTTGACTTTAAAAGTAACTAAGTTAGATTACTAGTTACTTTTTAGTTACTTTATTAGTGACATTCAGCTGCCGATGACTCCTCCCCTGCCTCGACTTTAAAATAACCTCCAGTTTTACTAAAACACAGAAGTGAATTTTAACATCAAGTCAACACAATGGATCTCCTGATATTAAAGTTGAACGTCCAAACTATTTCCTGCAAAAAATACTTGGTTTTATGAAATATAAATTAAAGAGTCTTTCTTGACCTGACATTTAACACTTTTATGTCAAAACTACCTTTTATAAAATAACTTGTTTATTACTGTAACTATTAAATTACTTTTAACATGTTTTATTAACATCAGAACATTTGAATGAACATTAGAACAAACCTTAATGTTCTCATCTTTATCTGACACTAACTAAATCCTGACTGTATTTATTCCAGATAGAAAATGATCATCTCTCTCCTCCATAGTCATTTGTGTTGCTGCAGCTGGTTTTTACTGTATTTACCTGAAATCCAGGTCAACCCTAATCATACCTGACCCTCTTTTCTAAACATACTTTTTGGAAAAATTTTTGTTTGACAACTAAATCTCATCTTTTAGAAAGATTTATTTAATTATTTTAACAAATAAAAAAAATTGAATTTAAAGTAAAGTAAAATTCACAACTATGACTAAAATTAATAATCTAGCTCCTGTCATCAGCTGTTCTTTAGACTCACCTGTTAGTTCCTTAAAACCGGAGGTTTTAGGACCATGAGGAGCTAACATCAGCTCGTGTTGCTGCTTTGTTTCCCGACTGCTGCGTTTGTCTAAGGATGCATCAAAACGTCTCTTTAGTTGCTGGTGAAGGTTCTCAGTCATCCAGGTCATGATGATAATCCAAAAAAGGGCTGGCGCTGCTTCAGTCCAGCTGTTTGGAGCTACGGCTACATTCAGGCTGCTAGGCCAGTCTGTCAGACAGACAGTCAGCTGTTCCTGCTCGGGTCGTTCTCCGTTTGTTCTCAGTCTCACACTCCTTAATAAAATCTAGACCCCGAAGATAAAACAAAGCTGTTGTATCAGAGGAGTTTACAAAAATAATGCCCGGATATTCAGGTAAATATGCTAAGGTATCACAGGTCACGTGACTCCTCCTCCAGCTGGAGCGACTCCTCAGCTGTGCACGTGTTGAAAACGTGACTTCACCTCATGCTGGGAACGTGACACAACGCCGCTCACAGAAATGCAGGAAGAAAATAAATATTTTAAGGAAACGGACAAAGATAGTAACGCACAGTGGCTGGAAAAAATAACTTTAATCAGATTACTGGATTGGAAATAGTAACGCGTTAGATTACTCGTTATTGAAAAATGACGTAATTTTAGAGTAACGCGTTACAAAGTAGCGCGTTACTGGCAACACTGTTCCACACCTAGAGATCGGTTCCTCTGCTCTGAATCAGCCAGTACATTTGATCATTTGTAGTTTTTTTTCACATGATTTGGTTTCTGTTCACTCAGGGAAAACTGCAACTGAACATAATGCATCACTAGTAACCATGTGAGAATGCTCAGCCTGCTTATTGGTTAGATGTCTCTGCGGGCGGGACTACCAGAAGTTAGTTTTTATGAGTAGGAGCTGATAAATCTAGTCATTGTCATCTGATCAAATATCAGTCAGGTTAGGCATCATGTTTGTCCACGTAAGCCATTGGTTACTTTTTGGCAGCTACTGGTATTTGTGCCTTTCTGCATCCCAGAATGCAACTCAAACCTGGTAGTTGTGTCAGATTAAGGTCAGATCACCTTCACAGTATAAACAAACCACTCTGGAGTTTAGAAGCGAGACAACCTCCTCTAAAGGGTCTCGGTACAGTTCTTTTGTTCTACAGTGTAATTACTGTGTGCACACCTACACAAACAAACCACAACAAAGATTTGATTAAAATGAACTAAACACTGCAAGTATTAAAACAATCTAACATGACCACTCCAGGGATCATCAGCCTCATAAGACTCTACTTTTTTTTCCCCTTGAAAGGAGTGATTTTCCATGTTTTAGACCTTTAAAACTCACAGAAACAGGTTGGACTCTGAATAAAAATGATTATATCCAAGTAAAAAAGCTGAGCTGAACCACTCAGAAGTTTGAACGTTTGCCAAACGACAGAGTAAGGAATATTCAACTCACCGGTAGCTGTTTCTCCAAGCAGTTGTTGAAGTTCTTCATTTGGTTGGGCTTCAGCTTCTTGAGGGGAATTCGAGTTTCCCCGATAAACTCGTTGTGGCGGAATTTGTCCTCATCACAAACCGAGATCCTAAAAGGAGAACAAAGTAGGAGGAAAGATGAGGCTTAAAAAATCTAAAAAGTTTTCTATCTGGACCTCGTCACCCAAAAAGCTTCACTTTAGAGCCAAAGCATTCTGTAGGGAAGTCGTCAGACCAAGAAGAATGACAGGAAATGATGTGATAATTATGCATTAGGAGGCATTCAGCCATGCACAGATCAAAAAACTGAAAGACTCTTAAATAAGAGGAGAACGTTCTGGATGAGAAGGCATTTTGTTTGGCTGATAAATGACATCCTGATTACGTCAAAACCATTTAAGACCAAATCAGATTTTCTTCTCAAACTTGCTGCGCTCATCTCTCATTCAGCGGTGCCTGAATCAGGTCGTCCTGCTAACCGGCTGGTATTATATGAACTACTTTAGACAAAAGCACAAATTCATTTTAAAAGTTAAATTTGAATATTCCTCAGGAGGTCAGAAGTTAGATAAACACACACGAGGAAAATAAATTAGATCTATATGCCTCTGTGCCATTTCATTAAAGGGAGTTTTCTGCCATTTTAAAATGTGTTTGTGTGTAAAAGTTATAATGACTCTTGTACCCTTAAAAATAAGCTTTCTGAATGGCCTCTGTTTGGAGAAATAGTGTTTGTGTTTTAGGATTGATTGAGCTATCAGCTCTGTTCAGTCAGACGTGTTGCTACAATCGTAAGCGTCTAGCTTCAATCTCCATTATTTAACAGCAGCTCTGTGCTTATGCTTTTATTCACATTTATCCTGACAGTTACCTGGCTGTTTAAGTGGAACTTCAATGGTTTATTACAAGCGTCAGAGCTCTGACAGAGCTACTGTTGTAGTCGCTAGCTCTCAGGTTGGATGTAACTCACGAAAAAGAACATTCACAAACACCGACTGTTGTTTAAAACAAGAGACTCATTACTGTTATCACAAACACTTACGACATATATAATATTCTGGCAGAAATATGAACAAATTCCTTCTGGACCTGAGCCTGGAGTCACTATTAGTGCTACGTTTAGCAGCCACTGATATTTATGTTAGTAAAGAACTCCAGAGTGAATAGAAAATAACTCATTTAAAAGTAGAAAAAGGAATTTTTGCATGAACTGCTGTGGAAGTCTATACTTTAGATGTGTTTTAGGACACTTTGGTCTTCACTGCGGTCAGATTAGCCTTTAGCAAGTCAATCCTCTTCAGACTCTCTCAGGCCCATGGAGATGAATACTGTTTAAAGTGCTTTTCTCAACATAATAAGTAGCCATATGGAGGAAAACTGCCTTTGTGCATCTGACAGGAAGCTTATATGAAAAAATAATTAATAAAAAACCTCATCGGATCTGATATCAGGCCAGCTGGTGTTGACATTTTATTTTAATTTATAATAAACGAGTCACGTTATTTGAGGATCAGATCACGCTTCTGCACGATGAGGCTGCAGACTTTCATTGTAATTCAGTGCGGCAACATTAAAGTCGATTCTGCAGCTTTGAAAACTCAAAATAATCGGTGACATATGCCGATGTACCTGCAGCGTGTTGATAAGAACGCCTGAGAGTTCAGCAGCCACTTCATCAGCTGCTGAAATGCAGCACAGATGCTACAGTCAATGATCAGCAGCTTAATAAGAAAATCCATAACTTGCTTTTTTGGGGAAAAACACCAAATATATTTAGAGAAATGAGGCTCTGGTTGATTTCCCTGCTTGTAAAACTGATGCAAAGAAACCCCCTTCCCCCTGATTTGGGGGCTGTAACACAAACAGAAACAAACAGGATTCATGGGAACATCAGTCATTTCTGGAGGAAAAGGTTGTTGTTCTGTAAAGACTGTAATATGGTGATTTATCCCAGCAACCCAAAAGGAAACCTGTCAAACGTCACTGCTCCCTGAAAGTGATTTTCTCTGCTTTTTCAAATAAATCCACAACAGAACAAAATGTATTAAAAAAAGGAGAAACATTTGGTTTCCCTTCATGTGTTCTTCCATTTGTCCTTCTCTTTGATTCCTGATCTGTCTCTCATCCCATTTCTCCTCAGTTCCTGTTCTTTTCTTTAGTTTTCCATTTTTACCTTCCTCCCTTCTTTTTGATTTCCTTTTCTACTGTGTCTTTTGTTCATCCCATGTCCTTACATCTTTTCCTTTGCATTCATTATTCTCTAATTTGACAACTTGCTCTAATTTTTCCTGTTTCTTACCTTCAATTCCCTTCATTTCCTGTCCTTTCCCCATTTCATTTCTCCTCTCTCCCTTTTATTAACTCTTTGTACTCTCCTTTGATGCTTTTTCTTTGTATTCTACAATTTTTTTAGGCGTATTCCAATTTTTGTCTTCATTCCACACCTCCTTCCTTTCCTTCACCTTTGTCATCCTCACACATGGCTCTGGTTTTTTACCTGAGAGTTTTGCGGACCATATCCTCGTCGGTGATGCCGTAGTAGGTCAGGGTCTCATTCCAGATGGGGTTGAGTGTGTTGTGCAGAGTCTTGGTTCTGAGTTTATTGGCCTGTAATAAAAACACATTTTCTATTTAACAAAAGTAAAAAATAAATTCCTCTTACAGTTGATCACAGTTCAGATATTTATTTTTGATAGAAATACACGATACAGTGCAGTACAGGGTATTTACAGAGTACATGGAACTTCCTCTATACAAACCCCTATAAATATTCCTGTATTTACCCAGTAGGTACTCTGTACATACTCCCTTGTAACAAATCACTCCATAATACAGCCTGGTCCTTGTATGTACTTCAGTAAGTACCCTGCACCTACCCCTGTATGTAGCCCCATAAGAACCCTGTGCATACTTCATTAAGTACCTGGAATGTAACCTTGAAGGTACACTGTATGTACTTCTGTAAGTATGTGGTGCATACGTATACCCATATGTACCCTGTATGTTCCCCCATAAGTATCCTGTACATACCTTAAGTACCCTGTAAAAAAGTTAATTCTTCACTGAATGAAAGTGAAGCTTCTGTTGCAAATCACATGGATTAATACTAAATGTTAAACCCACCCACAGGAAAGGCTGTCGGCATGTGAAATAAAAAATATTTAATGAGTATAAATAAAATATTTCTTTGCATTTCACTTTATAATGGTGATAAACCAAGATACGCTGCATCTAAAATGGTTCATTCTGGTCAGATTTATGAGCCAATAGTTTTAGTGGTGCATGAAAATGGATTGCTGTAGGTCTAAAACAACTCGTATTAAAAAAAAAAATCACATTGGTTGAGTCAAGCATAATTTCATGAAGTTTTACATCACTTTTTATTCCACATTACAAGGTTGATCCTGCAGAAACATTCTGCAGGACGCGTCCAGGATGCCGTTTGTGCCACAAATGACTTCAGTTAAAACTGTGATGTGATGAGCTGACGGTGATGTAAAGGTTCATAAAATCGCGTTTACATGAACCACTATTTGATTACTTAGATTCAAGTTGTTAAAGTGATAATATGCAACTTTTTCATATTTTTAAGTCTTTTCCTTGAGCCAGTCTGTGCTAATGTGACCCTTTACAGGGTTAATGAAAAGTCACTTAGCCCCATCTGGTGATCACAGCCGGAATACCACGATTGCAAGATCTCCGTCGTCGTCACGGTACCCAGGAAGTCACGTGTCTCACGAGGGTTAGGCTAACCCAAAGTGGCTAGCTGTTATGCTAGCGCTGGAGTGTTTTTAGCTCATGATTCCTGATTTTTTCAATCTCTCCCTGCTTGAACACAGCTGATTTCTTTGAAGGAGTAAATAACCGCTCCTGTAGAAAGCTATGAAGGCTGAGGAGACATTTCAACAGGTAGATTTAGCAGTTTCTAAGCAAGAACTATGGGCTATTTTATTTAATGCAGTGATTTAAAACGGACACCAGAGGGAGCCCAAAACAAGCAAAACTGCATATTATCACTTTAAACTAGAAAACACTGTTATCCATTTACGGTGTCCACTATGCCTAAAGGTAAAGTTACGTTTTGTGAAAAAGGTCTATAATGTCCTAAAATCAATAAAAAGGTGAGCAGAAACAGAACTAGCAGCACAAGAAACCAAAGGAACAGGTCTAACACAGAGATCCACACAGCCCACTACATTACCTCTTAATTTGTTAAAGTCTAATGTGGTGATATAAAAAGATGACAATACATTTTTGTTAGCAGTGTACCATCAAAAGTAGAGGGTCACAAACTGATGGACCAATGAGGAGGTGGACCAGACGGAGCTCCAACAAAACATAGATCAAACAAGGCTGTATGGAAGAAAACCGCTCCATGTACGGGTAGAAGCAAAATAAATGGAAATATTTTAAAAAACAAAACATGGCCGATCAAAATCAGGTAACGAAGGCACACGAGGAGACGCAAGCAGCTCTTTGCAGTCTGATGGTAAAGTCATGACTCAACAAAGCATCTCTGCGTTTATCGCTAAGTGCACTTCAAACCATGAGACCAAGCAGTTTATGGAAATGACTGATGTTATAATAATAAACTTCATTTTTTGCCAGAGCTTTCCTTGAGGATCATGAACTACTAGAATGACCCTTGAAATCAACTCGTTTCTGCAGGATTAGGCTCCCGTCTCTTGTAACAATAGATTGTCATTTTGCATAGAAATAAAACAGATTGTAATAAAACAGAAATAATTGTTAAATGCTGTTGCCTGCAAGCAAATCTTTACATTTTATTTCTATACAGTAAGAAGTACTTTTCACAGCAGTCTACAGTTTCTATATTAGATTATTTGATATAATTTTGAGGCTATATCCTCCCACCCCCACTGGAAATATAAAAACAGCAATGACCAACAGATGTGTGGAAATCAATAAAACAAAGAGTAAGTGTGTCAGTGATGGGAAAAACACTAACTCATGAAGCCAGTTTTTACTATCACTATAGTACTATACTATTACTATAAAAACAAATGGGCTAAAATGCACAAAATTAACAACTCATGCTGGATTAAAAGCCAGGGAAAGAGGTGGAGTTCTGCTCCTTATTACTTCAGACAAACTAACCCGTGACAACTTCTCAGAATGGGTGTCCACTATACGGAGGTGAGGGTGTTGGAACTGCTGCAGAAACACCTGTATTGTTTTATAAGCTGTTAGGAGTTATTGATGAAGAGATACATTTCTACCTGTTGATGGAAAGTGACTTGAGGCCTGGACCAGTCAGTAAATCAGATGTTAAGGTGCAGTGAGATTTAATAAAGTTTCAAAGACTTGAATGACACTTAAACTGGACTGAGGAAAGAACGCAGGGAATTAAATAATTAATATCTGTAGCTCGTCCTTGACAGCATCTCACCCCCACCAGCAGCTCACAGACAGAGGACGGTGCTACAAATGAGCAACTGGTGTCGTTATCACTTCAGCTGCAGAGGCTAAAAAGGCTCTGCTTTCCAGCCAATTATTACACAAGTTCCCTTTTGACTTCCAGTTCCCCGCTCTAACTAGCTTTAGTTTTAAAAGGCCCTCATACCTGAGATGGACGGAGCGGTAATGAGGCAGAAAGGGAGACGTGTGTAGGAGGAAGACTGCTCGATATGCAGGTGAGTTTTGAAAAATATGTCCCGACTGAATCACAAAAACAAGACTACATCAACATGATGCATCTCAATAGAAACAAACCTAACCAGCTTTACTCTTATTCAATACACTCATCAGGTGTGTTTGCTGTTCATTACGCTCATAAAATCTTTGAGACAACAAATTTCTCAAGTTCCTGTTTTTTTAATCATCACCAAGTCATTCAGATGTTCAAAAATGGACACAAATAAACACAAATGGGCATGGTGGTCCTTAATTCTGAGGTGGTTTTCTCAAGATCAAAAATTAAATACTTAGTGTCTGCATTATCTGAGAAAACTGAGAAAACTGAAAAAAATCTGAGTATGTCAAAAAACAAATAATCTTTAGAAAAACCAGGTTGATTATGTTTCAGAACTGAGTTCTTATGTTACATCCTATCAAGTGACTGATGTCCAACAGTAATGTGTTGATAAATTTAACCTTTTTGTTGCCATTTTTAGAAATCATAAAAAAACTATCTTCTCTACTCATCTTTTAAAGTCTAAATAAATAACTACAATATTGTGAAATAATGAAAACTTATTTTGGGACTTTAGGATGTCCTTTCCTGGCCTCCGTAGAATAAGTACATTACTGTTTACTCAGTTCTTTCCATCAGCGCTCTTAAACATGCTCCTATAATATTTTAATCAAATCAAAAAACTTAAAAGTCTTGTATTTGTTTTGTCAGTGAATAATAGATGAATGAGGAAAAAACTGATAGGTGAATCTGAAACTAAAAAACATTAAAAGAGCTAAAAAAAAAATCTGCCTGGTGTAAATTACATTTCTGTTAGAAGGAAACATCTGATATCATTTGCTAGTGACAAATTATTTAAAGGTGCTATAGAAAATTTAATAAACAATGTTTTTTTCATGCCTCTTAACAACGCTCTATGTTAGCATATCTATGTCTCGTCAAAGTGCCTGACTTTCGCACTTCCTTGGATTCTCCATTAGTGCGTGCTGAAGCATTTTGCAGCAGAACATACCGGAAGTGAACAGAGGACAGAAACAGCCGTCTGGTAGCGCTTCCATTTTAGCAAAAAAATACCAAAGTCCCAAAAAAGAAAAGCACCTTTTCAGCTAGCAGAAAACAAAAAACATTTGGACGAAAGAGGAAAAACCAGAGTCAACATTAGCATAGCGTTTCAACGACTGGTGTTTTGCTCTTTCTTGTTACTGTGGCAATGTGCAGTCTCATGTCCGGGGGAGGCGCTGCAAAGGGATTATAGCCGACTGGAGGGGTGAGAGCTCTGTGTAAAACAGCTAGCTATACCTAGCTTGTATTTCAAAATTGCTATAGCACCTCTAAGTGCAGGAATAGTTTTTCTTTTATTCCAAAGTTGCAAATCATGTTAGAAAAAATGCTCAAGGTTATACCAAGAATAATTTAAATGTAAAATCTAGAAAAGAGTTCCTGTTACTGTACGTTGACTAAATCTGGATTTTCCAGTCAAACTTGAACAACAGGATTGCTGCTTGTTTCTTCACACTACATGGCTTTCATACATAGGCTTTTCTAAAAAAAAATGTCTTAATTTTTAAAATCCGTACTTCAAAAGCAAATAGCTAGCTCAGAAAGAGCCAGTTGTTTTCAGCATTTTACTTCTTTCATCTGAGCTTTTTGTTCTCTAAACTTAAACAGGTTTTAATTATTTTTTTCCTCTTTTTTCTGCACGCGATCACCTCCAGGTCCTGACAAGGCGTCTCCATTCTACAGTATTTATTTCCTGTCAGAACCCCACAGTTTAATCTGGAACAATTAAAGGCATTTCATCGAGTTTGATTGTAGTTTAAAAAGTGATGAAGCCATGATCTGGCTTTGCAGCAGAGCGTGAAACTTCACTTCTGATTAGGGTGCAAGCAGAACTCATGACCTCTTTAGCGAGCCTTAATGAGGCTCTTAGACCGAGCCTAATGACTCTTCTGAGCAGGAGCTGACAGAGAGCACCGAGGAGGTGACGGCATCTTGTTTTGCCTCCAAAGGGCCTCACACTGAGAGGGGAGACAAATCCAAAAGGCAGCAGGCCTTCATGCAGGAGTTTGACTTCTAGTTGCAGAATCATGACAACTCCTATTTATTCAAGTTAAGCTGAAAGGAGCAGGGTGTTAGCTGTGACATCCACCAAGTCGTCTAGAAGTGGAAAACTTCTCATAAATTAAAACTAAAAACAAATTAAAACACCTGTCACACAAAACTGGAAATATATTGAGCTCTAATAATAATGATGATACTTGTATATAAACTAAACAAACCCCCTTAAGATCAGCTTAGAAAGTTGTTTTTTTTTTTTAAAGAAGTGGATGCTGTTGCCATGGCGTCCACTCACAGAAGATGTTCCACTTTATCGGCGGGGAAAGAAAAGAAGAGCTGCAGCGAGTCATACTAAACAAAAAGTGAACATCTTGACCTTCAGTATTTCAAGAAATGACAAAAACAGATTGTTTATTTGTAAGAGTGAGGCAGGATGTAGTGTTTCCCCAGGGTTAGAGATGTAAAAACGCTCTACGAGTGGTGGCGCATAAAGACAAAAATACTGTTTATTTCCAGCTAATCTTCAAGAAAATAAACCTGAAGGCAGAAACACATTCCTAACGCGGCTTTATGTCTTGTTAGGAGTGTATTTCAGCTTCATCAGAGGACCACTTTTAGACACAAATGTTAAAGACGCCACTAAAAAATAAACAATAAAAATACAGGCAAAACAAAAGATTTAACCCCCAAACAAAATAGTTTATTGTTCTGTGGCACCTTGATTTGTCTTTACTTGTTCAACTTAGGTATGAAAACTGAGAAATAGAACAAAAAAAGCTTTAACATCTATTTGGGTAATAAAAATCAATATGTGAGTGTTATGGTGTTGAATGATGTTTTTACCTACAAACGACTGAACTATTTGTGGAAAACTGAAGTTTTTGTCTCTTGTTTTTCCCGTACATTCATTCATTTTGTTTATTTTGTCTGCGTTGCAAAAAGAAAATGCATAAATCTTTAGGGAAGGATAAAACTGTTGAATTTATCTGCAGGATGTGACGAAAATAAACAATCTGGCTTTTGGTTGCTCTGAATTTTTACTCTGGATCAAATGTTCACAGATGAATTGACAGATTGCTTTTGGTTTTATGAGTTTTTTTCATGTGCTGGGTGACAATAATTGCACTTTTTTCATATTGCAACCTTATGGATGTCACATTTCCACTGTTAGCTGCATCTAATCAAAAATCTAAGGTAGTTTATATTTCAGTCTCGACAAAACGACAAGTCAAAAACTCACTAGAGTAGATTTTACTCTCTATGGAAGCACTAAACTTAACTGAAAAAAGGAAAAACAACAAAAGCACATGATTATGGATTTATGATACACACCTTGCTGGCGCCGGGCAGAAGGTGCAGCTTGACGTATGGATCCGACAACCCGTTGTGGTCCATCGGTTTGAGGCCCTGTGGATGTAAAACAGAAATGCTGATGAATATTGAAAATATAAGAATACTTTACGGCTGTGTTAGTTAGGTTAGAGACGAGTCAGGAGGTCTTGATGGGTTTTTGATTATTCATACATTAAAGAAACTATTCCCAAAGCAAATTTTCATCTCAAAGACGTGATATTTTATCAGCAGTGGACAAAAGGAGATAGAGGAGAGTCAGGACCTGCATTATGTATGGCGGTGTAAAACTTATTTAGATTGAGCTGCAAAATCTCATACATTTTTAAAATCTAGAGACAGATTCCTGTTGCTATAAATCATCTCCCACATCTTAGAATAAGAGAGAAGTCCCAAAGAAACACTGGAACAACTAAAAAGTAGGCTGAACATTATTTTTAAGAGCAAATCAATAAAGAGGGTAAAGGATGTAAAGGTCAATCACACAGTGACCAAGAGGAGGCAGAAATCCACTGAGTGACGTGAAAGAAGCAGAGCGAATTCTTTAGAGTGAAAACCGGTTTTTGTGTTTTTGACCTTCTGTACAAACTGGACTGTTTAGAACGGTGCAAACTGTTGCTGTAAACTTGTTCCTGAACAAAAGCAAAGTATATAAAACGGCTGACCCGAGTCGTCGTAGAGACACGGTTAAAGCGTCTCCATGTAAACACAACACTGGACCACCAGTCCCAGTCTCTCTTCACCTTCTTGAACCAATTTGCTGACCTACCATTAAAAATACTGTCACTTTTAAGAGAGCTTACCCAAATACTTGAGTGTTTTTCACAATCTGATGTTAATAATCACGGGTGAGCTGATCTTCAGGTGTAAATAAATTAAATTAAATATGATCTCAGAGTCTGATTAACATATTTTGAGAATCAGAGGTGGATGTTTACTCCTCTGATGGCAGAATTTTTAAAAGATTGACTTGGCAGCAATAAAGCGAGAAATGTACAGCTTTGATTTCAGCCTGTTAGAGGATTGTCTTGATTTTCAGTTAATTTAAAATGTATTTTATCTGTATTAATTAATTGCTTGTTCCTGGTTTACTAGATGATCCAAAACTGTGAAAAATACCAGTAACAACCAGTTTTTGATGTAGCAGAGTAATTTATTCAGTTTAACAGTGCGAGCTGGCTTCAAAACAGAGGGCTGCCTTGCTTTTCTGAAGGCAGGGTGAAGAAATGTTTTCCCTTTTGTCTGACGACGGTCGATGCTCGTCTGGACTGCTCTGCTGGGGAGATTCAGCAAGGATTTGTATTTATTGGCAGCTATTTTATGCAAAAAAGAAAACCCGTGGCAGCAGAGACAAATGCTTTATTTTTCATGTAATTTTAAATGACTAATTATTTTAATGGCATCTAAAAACAGCAACTATTTAGATCTACAGACTAAAAGGACGGAGCTGAGCTGTGCAATAGACTCTCCTCACCTCAACTTCATTTTGACTAACAGAAAAAATATTTAAAACTTCTTCAGTCACAAACTTTTATTTTGAAAATGACTCTGCTTCTGCCAAATTTAAAACGTAACATATTAGGGTCCACTATGGTGACACTCAGCTGTAGATCTCTACAGTTCATCTCTTTACTTTGCTTAAATTTCTTTGGGATGGTGGCAAAACATCTGTTTGGAAAAAGACAACCCTGCGATCTGTGCAGATAAACTGTCTCCCTGCACTGTGATCCTCTACAAAAACTGAAGGGCATTGATTTGGAAAAACTTCATGCACTTATGGTCTGTAGGTCTGCAAGTCTATGAAGGAAAACAAAGCTAATTATGCAAGTATCGTTTTGAGACTTCATCTTAAATCATTATCAACAAGTTCCTAATTTTAAGGAAGAGTTTGTAATCCTATAAATCCAGTTTGATTTTTAAATATTTATATTTATAACCAGTTCAATTCATGAACATGGAGCATGAAAAAAATGGGTAAAATACAACTTAAAGGATAAAATAAAGGCTTAAAAGACTTTTAAAGGCTCACTTCAAGATAACAAAGAATAAGATTTATCATCTTGAATTTGTAAACCATCAGTAGACACATTATGCTTCCTTCAAACAGAATCATTATTTTAATTCTTCCAATCTTCAGGTCCTTTTCTTTAATGAACCCACAATAAAAGAAATGTGATGTTTATTTGTCCATAATCATCAGATTTAATGAGCAGCTTGTCTGAACCATCAGCAGCAAGACGACGCTCAACTTCATCTCCAAAACGCTGCTTTACATCCAGAAAACAGAAAGACGTTCCTTCAGCTCAATCTCAAACATGGCCTCGTTTAGCAGCTCTGAAGTATTTAACTTATATAAACAACAAAGACCAGATGTGAGAAACTTTCTCTGGATTTTTCATGGTTTTAGTTGTGAATTTGTCTCTCTGAAACAGATAAATCTACATTAAGTCATCTGTCACTCAGGGTTAAATCTGTTTACAATCCCATCAGATGGGAGGGTTTTGATCTTCTCTGGTTTATACACTGAATATCAATAAGAAGTGTCAGGATGATGAAGCATTATTTAAAGTTTATTTAATTTAATTTTCTTTGATCTAAAGTTAGTTGGACTTGAATGGATAATTATGTCTGTAGCTAAACTGTTGCTAAGGTTTTGACTCAGAGGTAGTGCGTGTTAAAATAAAAGTAAAATAAACTAATTAGGACAGCTTGTTAGTACAAGATGAATGCAGTTGTTATGAAGTTCTACGTGCAAAGTTGGTACCAATTCACTGTGATTACAACTGAGCATTTTATGTCTCCAACTAGTCAAACATTTGCAGCCCAGCATGTTAAGGTCCAGGGATTGGACTGCTGAGGACCAAGGAAAAGTCCTTTTGTCTGATGAATCTCTATTCAGATTGTCAGAAAAAGCATCTTCCTGAGAGAAAAAGGTCTCCTGTGTCTTCCCAACAGTAAAGCATCCTGAGACCATTTTCATTTTTAAAGTTGCTTTTCAGCCAAGGGAGTGGACACACTCACAGTTTAGTCTCAGAAAAAAAACTATGAATAAAGAATGGTACCTAAACATCCTCCTAGAGGAACTCCTCAGTCTGTACCACCGTAGTGGAGCACCGTGTCATCAGGATAAAGCAATAAGAATCATAATTCTGGGTTCGTGTACAGGAAACTTCATCCCCTTAAGACCTTAATCCCATTGAGAACTTCAAAAGGCAGGTGCACAAACAAAACCCACAAATTCTAACAAACATCAAGCGCTGATTATGACAAACGGGCTGATCAGTCAGGACCTGAACCAGAAGCAGCTCAGGGTCTGAAGAAAGCAGAACCAACACTGCAATACAGACTCTGCATAAACTTAATGTAATTATCAAACTACGCTTTCCAAAATTATGAAATACTTGTAATTAGAATTCATTAACCATAAAAAACAAATGACAAAAACACTGAAGCAGTAAACTTTGTTAAAACCAACACGTGTTTTAAAGTTTAAATGAACACAACTACTGAGAAGAGAACAAACAGCTCACACTCATCAACTACTTAGAGAAAAAACATATGAAGACATTTAGCAAACATGCAGATTCTTATAAAAATAGAGGAGAAGCAACAAGATTCCTTTTATAATCCCCATCTCTGCCCAGCAGTGACCCTCTCTAATCCTGATTCTTATTTTCTTTTATTGAAACAGCAGGCTGACCAACCAAACCTGAAAACATGTGTGAGTAATTCACTTCAACTTTCCTTTTTCCATAAAAAGTAAATAAAGGACAGCCACCAAACCAAAGCTCAACATGCTCCCAAAATATTACTCCTGTATGTTTCTTGTTAAAAGATTTATTTTTATTAAATTCCTGCTTCACAGGGAGCTGAACATTAAACTTCACGCTGATATTCAGCTGGCTGTGTTTTCCTCACAAATGAGTATCTGCGACGGCACCATAAGAGGTGATTGGGGAGGTTAAAGTGCCACTCTCATCTACTTCTATTGTTGCCTTCAGCAAACACCTGAGCTGCCACTGAGATGGAAGACATTAAGAGAGGTTGGACCGAGATGAACAGGCAGCTGCGTCA
Source organism: Callopanchax toddi (assembly GCA_006937965.1). Lineage (NCBI taxonomy): Eukaryota > Metazoa > Chordata > Actinopteri > Cyprinodontiformes > Nothobranchiidae > Callopanchax > Callopanchax toddi. Next base: position 134,953 of record SSNR01000698.1, on the reverse strand, counting down.
CGCTGCTGATTGCACGAGCGCGCTCTGAATACTCTGTTGATCATAATTACCGAGGGTTGGAGAAAAATGACCCCTGAAAAAGGCAGATGGGAGGGTATCCACACACCTTCTATCTCACACAGGCTCATTCATAACAGCTCCTTTGAAAAATGGCTCTAAAAATGATGGGAAAGGAAGTTGAGCTTCTTTTTGGGGGGAGAAGATCATTATCAGCATCTTTCAGATGAAGTCACAGTCTGGCATGCTGCTGTTGTAGATTTAAATATAGTAAAAACATTTTAACGTTTAAGACGATCAGACAGTTCAGGTCTGTCATGATCAACGATGCTGCATACAAACATTTACACACAGTGTAGTTGTGGTTGATTTGTCACAAAGCATTTAATGCTGTAATTCACTACACGGACATCTGTCAGCTAATAACATTTATTATCATTTGCCAAGACCACACAGCTCTAGCGGCAGAGAAAAAGGGCCTGAACACATCTGGAAGCTACGCATGGCTGGACCTGGGTAGCACCAGGATGGGAGACTGCCAGGGAATACCAGGATGCTGTAAACTTTTCCTCAGTTCCCCATGGGGATAAATGGTTTTCTGAATTTGAATTTATGTATTTGACAGACGCTGTTTTTTAAATGCATTTGGGAGTTCACAACAGAGTAAAAAATCCCATGTGGCTGAAGTGTTTCCTCTGTTGGCTCAGACCGAGACGGGTTGTGAAGCTCTTTTATTCTGGAGTTGGGTTGATTTTCAGGCTGTGTGCATTCTATTTTTTTACACTCGCCTCTTGAGTTATTAACTTTCTAAATGCTCATCGATTATTCCAAGCATGCAGCCTGCAGCTTTGGACTTTAAAATCTATGTCAATTGGTTTTATTCTGTACCAAGCAGATACCGTGTGACAGTAACTGGATTCTAAAGCATCCGTCTCAGTGGGTGAAGTGGACATCTGGTCTCATAATGACCCTCATGTTGGCACAGCGATGTTTGTTTAGTGTGATGAGACTAAAGGGTCAGAATGAACTCATTACAGAATGTGTTGTACCCTATTGGGTCCAACAAGCAAAATGCTGCCGTTTCTCAATAATGGCTTCTTTAAATAAAGTCTTTATCATTTTTGCAGCTTTTACGCTAAACTACTGAACCTCAAAAAAATCTGTGTTTGAAGTTTCAAAATGTGTTAAAATAATTCAGAAAAGCCCTCTGCAAAGAAGCTCTTTTAGAAAAATGATTTGATCACTCAATAGAATTTAATATGTTGAATCGTTTTAAATGCACCAGAAAAAGTGGAAGTTTTACCACTTTTATCCTTCAGCAGGTAAAAAAAACAGACAAAAGACAGAAAAAAATCTAACTGACCATAACAGACTTCTACATCGACGCCTAAAAGCTCAGAGTTTAAGTTATGTGTGGAGTGTTTTAATAAAGAGGAGCCCCCAACGCTCTCGCAAACAGAAGGAAAATCTACATTTTAGTTGTGCCAGAAACTTCTACACAGTTCTCCTAAACCTACAATGCAGCTTTGATTCTGATCAGTTTTACAGCAATCCACAACTGCAGGAATGTGATAAAATCATCTCAAATGAGGACCAGAGAGCGTTCCTACGAAGTTCAACATTTATTCCCTTCATCTGACTAAGGCTAAACAAACCCTAGAACTCCACTGAGCGATCCCAGGTCCTACGACTGTGATGAAGATGTTGGTTTAATTCAGGCTCTCAGCTCGAGTCTCAGTGTGTTTACGTTAAAAGTCTAAAAAAAAAAGAACAGCAGGCGATTCACACACAGGTAAGCCCAAACTCTTAGCTCATCACCTGCTCGCGAGAAGGTAAATCTGTTACCATGGTGATGTGGTCAAAGATCTACTTCATGATCCCGAAAATTTAGATAGTTAACGGAGTTAAACTGGAATTCTGGCTTTGAAGTAGCCAGCCATCAGGACTACAAACACCCTAAGGAGGGAGGTGTTGTGAACTAGCATTAATGAAGCCCTCGCTACAGTTTAAAAGCTTGGTAATTTGCACTTTTCTGTTTGAATTAAACAGAAGCAAAATGTCTATGAAAATATCAAAGTCTAGCTGATTTTTTTTCTGATAGGTTTATAATCATTCTGCATGTATCACAACTATACAGCTTTATAAAAATACTGATTCAGCTGCTTTAAGAACAGTGCTGCCACAGTACCTTAAAAAAGTCTGATTACTCCTTTAAAAAGTAACTTAGTTACTGATTACTTGATTTTAAAAACAACCAAGTTAGATCACTTTACTTTTAGTTACTTTATGCTGCTGACAAACCCCCGTTTTTAACTTTTAACAAAATGGATCTCCTGAACTTTTATGTTGAAGTTAACTTAATTTACTTTTTATAAATAATAAAATAAAGACCGTCTTAAATTTACGTAACATAAATACTTTTATAAAATAAAATAGTCTTTTTGACCAGACCCATCTGATTACTGGTTTGAAATACTCATTACTGAGTTAATGTGTTCCTCAGCAATGTGTTACTGGCATCCCTGTTTGAGAATATGATGCTGAAAATCTCCATGTGATGGAAATTCAACAGTAAATCAAGCAGAAATGAATAATGGCTGCTTATAAAACATATGCTGCTTTATGAAACACGTTGTAAAATAGAGTTAAAGACCATTTTTATTTCCATCACTTCTTCCTTTTTACTTCCTGCTTGTATTTCTTGTCATTATCTTCAGTAATTACCCATCACAACAATAACCATATGTGTGTTCAGCTATAATTTCGTTCCATGTTTACGATTCTTTGTTCTCTTTAGTCTGGCTCCTATTAAAGCTGCATCTCAGATGCCTGAAAGCTTTAATGTGCTGTTTCCAAGCCATACGTCTCAGATTAGCGCTTCTTTTCCGTTGTTATCATCCTCTTCATCGAAAGGACATATGTCTTCATTATCATATCTGACTGGGCTGCTAACACGCAGTGGAGGAAGCATCGATCACCAGGAGCACCGGAGAACGGGTTGGATAAGAGAGGAGGAGAGTTATTGATCTGACCTAGGCTGTGTCAGAATTCAGGGGCTGCATCCTTCGAAGGACCTGGTCTACGTTGACCGGGTAGGCCAGGTCCTTTGTTGACCACAAAGACCAGAAGTGGCTGTGAATTTGGGCGGTCTAGCCTTCAGATTGATCCCTGCCCTTACCTCGGAATATGTCCTGTTGCCTAGGAACCATGATGGTGCTAAACAGAAGCCAATGACAAAAGCCTTACAGCACAACTGCTTTGAAACTTTGCACTACCATATTTTAATCTACTCACATTTTAAAAAGTAATTCTTTCCTCTCTTGCTTCGTCCGCCATCTCTACAAGAACAAAATCTCCCATTCAGCCTGCAATGAATCTTGGGATAGGATGGGTCGGGAAGGATACACTAGACTATTTGTGGGTCTCATTTTCTTCAAATTTGGACATGTGATGTGGCTGACAAATGACTCGGTCCCTGAATTTGGACACTGCCCTAGAACCAAGTTAAAGAGGAGATTCAGAGGTCAACTGAGCTCAGGGGAAGTGGTGATTTTCTTCAGTTAAGGAGTGATAGAAGCCAGTAGGATGCAAGATGAGGTCCATGAGTCCCATACTTAACTAATGACTGTTGAAACTGAAGCTTGAAAGGTTTTAAAAGGAGACAGGTCAAAGCTTGGTTCATTTCTAGTCTAACTAATGAGGTTTGAAAAACAAAAAAAGACTGACTTTTAATTAAATTTGTATATTTATGCGACTGTTTGTCAAGCGGAGACTTTTCCAGTACCAATCACGAACAACAGGGTTTAGAGTGATACATGCATTTGAATTTTGGCCTGGTTTAAATTAAGTCATAATGTGAATTAAGCTCTTTATGAAGCTTTTCCTGTGGGATGTCACAGAAATGTTACATCTATTGTAGAAAAACCAAACCCCAGAATGAGCCATGAATCCTGAAAGAGAAATAAATTATTTCACAAACTCTCAGCATTAAAACAACAGTCTATAGCTCTCAATCAACCTCTGTCAGACTCCCATCATCCATGTTAAACTTTATAACTGGCTCATTAGCTGTTAGCTCATCTGTTCAAACATTGCTAATCTGCATTTCTCCAAACTGAAGCCATTCAAAGAGCTTTTTGCAGCAGAATATATCATTGGTTTGAATCTCTCCCCTCCCGTTTCTCACTGAATGGTTTCATTGCACCAGATTGTCTCTCCTCTTTACTTAAGTGCTTATCGAGATCATGAGTGCTTTTAAGAAAGAAGATGATCTAAAGCTCAGAATTTACACGGACACTTCACAGACGCTCCATCTAACTGATTTAAAGACTGTTAGATCATCTTTAAAGCTTCTTCCAGCAGCATTTAACCTCTGGAAAAATAAAAGGTGTTTGGGGGAATACTTTCATAAACGGTTCTTGGAGTGAAGACAAATCAAAGCAGCGTGAGGGAATCCTAACTTCTATTTCTCTGTGGAAGGAACTGGGATGTAAGAAAAGGATGTTAGCATAATAAAAACTGTGTATTCATTTACTGTGTTTTTAATTAGCTCCTGCAGCTGAAACACCTGCATGTCAAATATTCATCAGTATTAGCCGTTTCAACCTTTTTAATGCAGCTGTTGCCAGACTGTTCCATCATCTTTACTGTAGCTGCATACTCAGGCCAAATTTGTTTCAATCACTGACTTTTTTTTCCCGTTCTCGGTCATGCAGCCAACACGCCTGCTCTACTGCCATCTGACCACCAGCCAATCTCATCTCCAGCTTCTCTCTACATGTCGCTCGCTCTCTTCTGCCATTTCTATCTCAGCCTTCAGATCATTCTCTGCTTGGATCAGCCTGCTCAGTCTGCTCAGCCAGACCCATGTTTCTACAGCTCTCAGCTTGCAGCGCCTCGTTTCACACAACAAAACTTTTGCGCAACACAGACTTCATCCAGAAGGCAGTTTGTTGCGTTTGGGCCATTTTCTGTGCAGAACGACTGTTGCAGCAGTTTGGTCAAAGTCTGTCATATTTCAAATTATTATTATTATTATTAGAACAGGCTGGAACATTCATCTGACATAAAATAAGTAAAACATGACTTCTAACCACTTATGACCCAGATCTCAGACCTAAAGTTACTTTAAATAAGTTGATTTGTTGTACTTAAATTTAAACATGATTCAAATGTCTTCATGTCTCCCCAAAATGTAAAACTGAAGGAGAATATAGTCATCACCCAGTGCTGTAAGGCAACAAGTGGGCAAGGTTTCGCCTGTGTGAATGTGCATGTGTTTGTATGAGGAGCCGCCAGGGATATCATTCCAAATCACCTGTCAGACAATCGGGTGAACGCCCATCATGCACACTTGTCACGCACAGACAATCAAATCCAATATTTAGACATTGTTCTCAATTTAATTTTCTATTTATTCCTCAAACAAACACTGAATTAAAACACCTCACCTTCTGCAGGAAAACATCAGATAAAACACAGACAAAGCATTGAGAGAAAAAGGTTTTAACGAAGCCACATCAGAGGGATAATGAGTTCAGGAGGTATGTCACAGGGTTTGTTGTGTTTCGATCGGGGTTTACTGGGTTCGGATCGGATCAAACTAAGGGCTGATTGGTGGGGACGGGTTGGATCGGAGCTTATCTCTCAGCTTACCTTCTTGTATCTGGGGACAGGAAGCTTTTGTTCCATCAAACAGAAAGCAGCAACATACAGAGAGGCAATGGGAGCATGCAAAAGAAAGGGATGGACAAAAAAGAAGTGAAACGTGAAATATTAAAACATGCAAAGGTAAGAAACAGAAAAAAAACATTTCTCATTGATTTGTTGACAGTGAACTTCATCACAGACTCACAATCTCCAATAAAAAGAACCAATAATAAAAACAAAGTAGAAAACAAGTGAAATCACTGAAACACAATCAGATGACTTTAAATGAAACCTAAAAACTTTACGTTTCTGTAATTCTGTATTCTCAGAGCCTAACACTGGTTTGCTCTCTAGAGGAATGATTATTGTAACAGATCTAAAGAGCCTATTAAGCTCTTTACGTTTGAATAAAGTTTAATATTGCAGAATGTACCTTTAGCACACATTTAAAAACCTGTTTGCTCTGCAGGAAATGAGGCACGAGCCAAGATGGAGGCAGGTGGATTTTTGTTGTGCTGCTGCAGCTGAATTCATAAAAACACCCAGTTTGTTCATTTTCTGATACACTGAATTATTGATATGTCTTTGCTGACTCAGCAAAAAAGCTTTTTCTTTGACCTTAAAGTTTCTACATGCTGGTGGGTTTTTATTGATCAAAAAGATTTTGAAATTGACAAGTTTTGAGAAAAGTTTCTGTTAAAGGGTGAGGTCACGTTTCCCCTAAGCTTCCTTCTGACCTGGTTTTGTAGGAATGTCTTCACTTTGACTAAACTGATCAAAACAAGTAAAAGTGGTGCAACTTCACTCAGGGGCTCGAGGTGCTGAGAGTCCAAACTAAATCTTTGCTTCAGACTTTGCCATTAAGTAAACAATTGGTCATTGGAGGTAACCCTCATCGTCTGTTAGCAAAGCATTTCATGAAAACGAGCTTCGTCCTGTTAAGTGGATCATGCATATAAGAGTACACTTTTTTTTTTTATTCTTTGGCTCAGGCTTTTGGAGTCAACCCTGTCTGACTGCAAAATATCTCATGACCCACTAAATGGATATAAAACTAAACTAAACCCAATTGAAGATGTTGATAAGTCACAGACTTGGCCATAAGTCTGGTAATATTACAGATTTTGAGCTAAAGTTTCATGTGTTAGTATCTGAAAGTCACTCACAACACAACTTACAGACAGATACACAAAATCTATCAGTCATTTTCTATGTTTGACTAAACAATGATTTCTCAGCACATGATGATTTTAAGGTGGTGGCTAATGTGCTTTCAATCATAGAATCCTAGGCCTTCAAATGTTTTATGTTCCTTTAGTTCGTGTTTGTCACAAAATGGAAAAACCTGCACTTTAAAACTTAGATTTTTCTACATGTTTCAACTCGTTTCCTGATCTGGACAAGAATAAAAATGTAAAGTCTTCAGATTGTGTTTTGTTTTGGTTTTTTCTGAGGGGGTTATGTGCTGGAACGTTTTCACTGCTGTGTGTAAGAAGGTGTGGGTGTGAAGTCTTGTCTCCACAGTCGAGTTGTTAGGGCTTTGAACCGTGCGTGCCTGTGCAGAAATACTGCAGCTTACCGAGTCAAAAATGTGCTGTAAGACTGGATCTGACGACGTTTGAATGGGTGCATGTTTGTCAGGAAGAAGATGCAATCTCTCTCTCTAGACAAACATCAGCCTGTGCATAAACAGCTGTTAGTTACATATATAGTTTAGCTTTAAACTACATGAGCTGTAAACAATATTTTCAGGCATTTGGACACAAAACGGATATTCTGCCTCAAATATTTATCAGAATACTCCTTTAAACTGATGATGCACAATAGACTGCCTTTAAAAAAAGCTTAGGAGACCAATCACACTTGAAATTTATTGTTTTTCCACCAGACTCTTGCCAACAGCCTGACAGAACCAGTATTAACTGCTCAGATAGGAAATCACAATTGATTTTGTTGCGGCTAAGCTGCAGCGCTTCACTTCATCCTCCCTGAATGGCCCTGTGGTCTATTAGACATTTCATCAATATTTAGAGCCAAAACTGACATGTTGAAAGAAAAATAAAACTATTTCTCAGCTTTTCTTCAACGTAAGACGGGCGAACGAAGACAAATTGTCTTATAAAGTCTTTTTATGTAAAAGCAGTGAAAAAGAAACTAGAGATTTAAAGATAATGAATAGAACGGAGGAGAAACGTCTCGAAGAAACAGAGCCAGAGTGTGTTTGCATGTGTGTGTGTTTGTGTTTTTCCACACAGGCGTGGGCATACCAGGCAATGAAAGGGCGGTCTGCAGACGGGAGAGAATGAAAGACTCGATCCGAGTGTTAATTTAGGTTGTGGAGTAGGTGGAGCTGAGCAGACAGGTATCCGACTCGCAACTGACCTGTAAGATCAAGTCTGGTTCACTGATTATTTTGTTCTTTTTTTAGAGGTAGGTGCAGTTGTGTGAATGATGGGATGGATGCAAACGGTGATCTGGGAACAAGGAAGATCAAACAAACTTCTTAAAGCTGCAGAAGAAACAACAACTACTTTTATGATCAGTTCTATAGAAGTAATATGCTGCAGCCCTTTATTGCTTTCAGCAGGAATAACTTCTGATAGATGTGTTTTACTATCAGATTGATAAGTTGCCAAGGGTTTAAGCTGTTTTTAAATATTTCAATAGGGTTTAAAATCAGAACTTCATTCTAATTTGACCCTTTTCTTTAGTTTTAGTTCATTGTTGTTTCGTTTTGCGTCCCCCCAGTGGTTGGTCGGTACATCTACCTGTGCATCTGAGTATAATTAGCGTCATGTGAAACACCTGAGCGTAGAAAGTCTTATTTAATTCAAATATTCAGTCAGGGTCTCCGACATGTGGCTCTTTCATTCCTTATAACTTTGACCAAAACATAAATCTGAATAATGATAGTTTTTATAAATGTTCTTTGTTTTTTACAATAAGTGCTTGGAGCTTCTGCAGCACCATGGTAAAACAAATGGGTTGTTTCACATTATTTAAGTACCAGAATTGAGTCAAAAACTGACATTTTCACCAAAAAAAAACTGATTTAAAATAAAGAGATCAGTTTCATTGTTGAACTAATGGCTATTTAACTAGCTCTACTTTGTTTATTCAACTTTCTGACTAACAAAAATAACAACTTGTTTACACAAATGTGACAGAAAAGAAACATTTTGACTAGGGATGCATGATATCGGTTACAGATAATTATCGGCCGATAATGGACAATTATGACATCATACAGATAATTAAAACTTCACAGATAAACTGGACCGATAATAAAAAGCTCAAACTGCTCACTCCCACTGTGGGTTTCCTCCTGACAACGCTCTCCTCACATGTCTCCTCTCCCTCGCTCCTCCTGTGCTCACAAGAAGTTTATTGGATTAAATCAGACATGTACACTATTTGTACTACATTTTTCTTGAGTATTTTTAAAAAGCAATTATCGATTGATTATCGGTTATCGAATATAAGAAGAAGGAAATCATCGGTTATAAAAAGTTATCATGCATCTCATATTTTTACATAACTTGAAACAAGTTGCTGTGAAAGCAAAGGGTAGATTTGCACTTCTGTTGGAATTCACTGCTTTGAGAACATGAAAACATTCTTTAAACAGAGAAAAAAAACCATCTAATATTAGGAGCCTGGTACCTTAAATGATGAAAACAATCTGATGCATTTTGTCTCTCTCTCTGTTTTTAAATAAAGGTTTTCAAGTGTAATTAAAAGCATCATTCCTGACTGAGGAGACCATTTCACTTGTTTTCTAAAAATATTCCAAGATTTGATATAGATCTGCATAGGGTTGAACTAAAACTCTAGAGTTTATTCATATTTGTCCATCACTAAACATCTAAAGTAAACTAAAACGTCCCCTCAGGACATTTACTCTTAACTTTAGGGGGTCGAGTTTATTTTGTGGCTTCATACAAATTATATTAAGGGGAAATGGTAAAAAAGCCTCTTACAGTTGTAAAGGTTGCAGACCCATGACCTAACCTAAGTTAGAGTTATGCCTCCCTTACTAACTTTTTGTTCCCCTTAATACAAACTTTGGATTTTGACAGGTAATTTGGTTAAATAAAGTTTTTAACTATTTTAGTAACTTTTACATGGTTTCTCTTCCTTCTGTTGTAGATATTTGAGCCATGTCAAAACAATTGGGGGCTTGCCCGGGATTTGAGCCCAGGACCGTTCACACTCCAAGCCACATTCATACTCCTTGCTGAGGCTGCATGAACCTCGTCATCAACTTCTGATGAATAACATACAGAACATGCTTTAACGTCTTTACCAAGCATTCACACAGGAATCTTTTGTTCTGTTTGATGTGCTTTTTAAGCAGAAACAGATTTTTCTTCTGCAGGTCAAAATAAATGAATCTATTCTGATCATAAACCACAGAGGCTGTATTGAAACTTTGATTTTTTTCGTCATTAATCACTTTGCTCTTGGGCTGAATTTTCTGGGGCAGCCAGTTCTGGGTAAGTTGGCCGTCATGGAATCTGTGCCACGTGTGTATCTGTTTCCTCACAGCGGGAGGCTCCTTTCCAAATATTAGATGATCTTTTTAAAGCATTCACTGGCTCGGCTGATTCGTTTTCTGGAGGCCATTAACAGAAGAGGACTTTACATCCCAAATGTCAGGGATCTGTGTAAAATAGAATAAATTAAACAAGTTATTGATATCCAACCTGAACCCTGAAGTCTAATTTAGTTTAAAAAAGACATCTACAAATATTTTAATGAACCAAAGATGAAATAGTTGGAAAAACAGGGATTAGAGATCTGAATCCCAAAGCAAATATCCACATAATGAAGCAGCAACAGCACTCGTTTTAAAGTAGATGAAGACAACTGGTCCAGTGGGAAGGTTGCCTGTAAGGACAACAGGATTTCTTTAATATCTGAGAACTAGTTCTTGTGGAATTCTCCTTACCAGCTGTTACTGACTGCACACCAAACTGTAAGGCAGATGGACTGATGAGCTAACAGACTGTGTAGTATCTCCATACTGTGGCCGACGAGGGCAAACGAAGGCTCGTTTTTCAGCTTAACATTCATGTCTGAGCGGCAGGTGGTGGAAAAAATAATAAAAGCCTCTTAGATCTAAAGAAAGTCGACGTTTAGCAGACCCAGGATCAGCTGACTGTTAAAGTAATGAATGGGGAAGTCAGGTGTGAATGAATGAAAGCAGTGATGTGAATGATGACAGTCTGAAGTGCAGGAATGTTTATTATTATATGTCTGTTAAATAATCAGATCCCTCTGGGTTGGGAAGGAGTTTCTGCCTCAGGTGGAGACGTATCCTGGTGTCTGATGAGAGAGGAGCTTAAATTTGTTAAGAGGTCTCTGAATCAACCCCAACAGTATGGAAACAAAATATACCAAACACAGAATAATGAATAAAGACTAATGATTAACATTTAGTGTCAATTTAAACCTGCTGATTTTCCATTAGAAATATTTTACAACATTTCATTAGAGAAAGACTTAACTGATGTTTTATTGGTTACAGGTTGTATTAGAGCAGCAGCAGGTTTGGCAGCAAAACCAGAGAAACCAGCAGTTAGAAACTCACCTAATGGGTGTAACAAACCAATTAAACTGTGGAAATAGCTACATAATAGAATATAGGAAAGAGGAAACTGATTCTCACTGCTTGGCTAGGCAGCAGCTGAAGTCCAGGAGCAGAGCCGTATAGGAAATAACATCCATAAATCACTATGGCCTCACGCCCATGCTGCTGTCCAACACTCCTGCCAAGAACGGCTCCACTTTTCCTCCAAACCAGCTATTCATGCAGACAAAAGAGTTATAGTTGCTGACGGCAGCCGTAGTGGTCGGAAACATCACTTCATCACGGCAAAAAGAGGGGCGGAAATGAGGAAGGAAGTCTTTACTCACATAAAACACTCACTGATTTCTTTAAATAATTCGCAGGTTTGTTGCATCTGATTTGCTGGACATTGAGTTAATCAACGGATTACCCATGAGGTCGCTTTAAACATTACTTATAGTTTTACACTTAACTCAGAGTTTTTTTTCTGTATGAGGCAGGAGGACTGAACAGGAGACGAATAAAAATGCAGCCAAAGTCAAATCCTGTATCTTTCATGGTCGTGTTATTATTGTATTACAAATCTCCAGAGTAGCTGCTGGAAGAGGAGGTGTCGCCAATGCCACATTATGTGACAATGACACACACACACACACACACACACACACACACACACACACACACACACACACATACAGTCTCACAAGATAAACCATTCACCAGTCACACTGGCAGAGTTGGTAAATATCTCACACGTCCCAGTGGGATGTGTAAAGTCGCTGTTCGTTTGTGACTGTAGGTGTAGGTTGACAGGAAACAAGGCTCCTGCAAAGATATTCATCTGAGCATTTCTTTAACCTGAGAAAATATTAAAACCCATCAATCTGTGCTGATCAGCCTTCACCGACTCGTTACAGCAGCAGATGCTTTTGTAGTAAACAAAGAATAAACACACGTAGCTCAACCAAGAAGGCCCGTGGCTGCGTCATAATGTAGATATACGTCATCATGGCTCACCTTGGCTTTGTTAATGGTGCAGTGCAGTGCATTGTTCTCCTGGTCATACAGCAAACTAAACTCCAAGGTTCCCAGTGTGGCTGGAGAAAAGAAACAATAAGAGAAAAGAAAATTAGTTTCTGAGAAAAAAGGTTTGTTGGCACACAAACATGACCCCTAGAGCGACGACGAATCCAGCTATCTGACTAGAATCCGTTTAAATCAAAACCCTGATGAGAACTCTGTTTTTAACCAATGAGATGCAGCCATGCTAACCATTACATTCAATGTATATGATGAAGAACTGAGTGATAGGAAACATCTCAGAAAGCCTTGAAACAAATCTTATTCTACACAGATTTTAATGAGCACATTGTATTGTTTAAACAACATTAACAGTCTCCATGAAAAGAAAATCACGTGGTCAAAGATAGAAAAACAACACAGTCAGGGTTAGGGGGAAAAGGGTCAGGTTTTAAAAAACTTTAGGAAAACAATTTAGTCATTATTTGACCAAGTTTAGGAACACGACTAGACTAAGCTTAAGACCAAGGTTTGGGCATCTACTCTCTAAGGCTGTTTCTCAACTATTGTCTGTCAGCCTGCCAACGCATGAATGTTGCTCCCACCACTGTCGCCCCCCCCCCCCCCCCCCCCCCCCCCCCCCCCCCTCCCGACATATATCAACGTTCAACCCCAGTTCAATCGTTAAACCTCTCACCACCTCCGGAGCTACTGCTGAGAGTGAATATGAATGGATCTGATCATGGTCCGCTGTGTTTCTGGGTCATTTTCTGCCGGCTAACATCTCAATCTCGCTTTCCTGTACTGCAAACTGCTCAGGGTTCCAGGTGCTCAATGTTAGTCTGCACAAAAGTCCATAAAAACCTGCTGCAACAAAAAAACCTGCCCATGGACGAATACAGACACTAATCCTACAAAGTCCTCCTGCCTTAAAGGCTGAGAACCGGCACCCCCATTGGAGCACTTGCACGGCAACCCAACCCAATCTAATTAATTTATTATAATAACTAAAGAAATAAAATGAATAAATAAACAAATGTAAACAAGCAAATTTTATCTTTACAATAACAAAGGCTGTCAACAACAAAAAAAATTAAAAAATTTTTGTATGATCAATAATTTTGTCCTAAATTTAATCTCATCTGGTCTTAACTGGAAACAGTACATAATGTGTAATGGCTACACTAGTCCACATAAAGAAGAATTCCGCAATAAAAGTTCTAAAACTAATATAAACGATACTAATTCCACTTTCTGAATACAGAAATGCAGCTTAAACAACATAAAAGGTCCTTTCTGCACTGCTTCATGTCCTGTCATGAATGTGAGGATCCAAGAAATGAACATGGAGGCTTAATAATTATAGAAAATCTAAAGCAGTACATTAAGAAAAGTTAAAGGAGCTAAAAGAAATGTCACAACAAGGAAACATCAAGCAAAAACTAAGAATGTCATGAAGAAATCAAAAGTCATAGGAGGGAGGTCTGAGAGGGGAGAGCAGGCGGACTGATGAGCAACAGGTGTGCAGAGCCTCTTAACGTTCTAACTTAGTAAAGCTATAAATATATTGCAGCGATAAAAGAAATCAATAAGGTGCTTCCCTCGCAGTTTTCTAAAACCTCAGACAATCATATGTTTCGGACCAAAAGCAACTATTGGACAATCCGACTGTCTGTCTCACCTAAGCGCCGCACTTGTGCACTCCTTGGATCCTCCATTAATGCGTGCTGAAGCATTTTAAAGCAGAACATTCCAGAAGTGAGAGAACAGAAACAGCCGGCTGTTAGCGCTTCAATTTTAGGAAAAAATACCACAGTCCCAAAAAGAAACAGGTTTTTAAACTAGAAGAACTGTGAATAATGTTTGTTGTAATTTCACCTTATTGCCACAAGAGGGCAACAGCTACCAACGTTTCCAACTAAAAGCACTGTAAATAATGTTTGTTGTAATGTCACAAAACCACCACAAGAGGGCGAGTGTTTTTTAGCCAAAGCAAAAACCAAAGATCAAGAATTCAACAGAAAGGTCACTGCTTTGTAGCACCATCCCGTAGTGTCTGAGGAGACCGTCCCGAGCCACCCCGCTTCCACCTTCAGCACCTGCTCTGGGTCTGGGTGGACCAGCAGGCATTTTTCCGGTGATATGAACTTTGGGACCAGCGTTACAGGACGGATCGCTTTAATCTGCATGCAACCCCCCCACCCCCACCCTCCACCTCGTCCCCACAGTGACAAGAGCAAATCTACGCCCTTCTCATCTGAAGTAACTGTAGCGTTTTGAAATAACTATTAGTTATTTTAACTACACCCTCTTCAATAACATTAGCTTATTTTTGGTTTATAATGAAAAGTGATAAACTGTCATTTAACCCTGATAATAGCTAATATTTATTGAAGGTATCTTTAGGTTCTTTGAAAGAGTACAGTGAATTGAAATACCTTATTAATAACGTGAACTGAGACCAGATAAAGATTGAACAACCATTTAATTTGAAAAACCTAAGAACACAGACAGATAAGACAGTTTGACAGTTTGATGTAAACACAATTAATATTCTTAAACATGTTGAGGATGTTAAAGATAGTTTAATTGTGAGTTTTAACGGACCGTAGCATATGTTTTAATGACTAGGGAAGTTAGTTAATTTAGTTAACCTAGTTAGGACTTTAAGAGTCAATTTAGGTTAATTTGAGTTGTTATGGAATTTAGTTTTGGCTTAATTTAGAGTGGAAGAATTAAGCTTTATCAAAGCAAACCTCTCGATCAGAAAGTGGTGTTCGCTCACTGAAAGGTGGACGCTCCTAGATCTGGCAGGCGTTGGTTTCTCCACGAGCTGAGGCTGGAGTCCCCAGACTCGGAGTGGTGGTCCTGGAAGGCGTGGCCGCCGAGGACCTCGCCGGACAGTCCGTGGATACGTCCGGATCAGCAAGGGAGGCATTTCAGCAGGCATGCTGAACTCATTTCTGATCTTCTCCCGTGGTGAGGGAGAGACGAGAGGGAGAGACACAGGCAGGTCTCTCAAGGCCTTGTTCAAAGCTGATAAGGGTTCAGCTAAGATAGCAGCATGGCAGCTCCAACTGCTTCAGGCTGTAGCTCAGACCAAGACTGAGATTGGACAAGACAAGACCAGCAAGACAAGACTGACTCGTACCGGAACTGAGTATTAGTTTTGAGACGAGTTATCTTAAATTTAACCAATCAGAAGATATTAAGTGTACTAATCAGAACTGAGTTAGTGGAGTTGTGAATGGCTCTGATTGGATAAGGGAACCGTGAGGGAGTTTACCAACTCACATATTACTTCCGCCCGTTAAACTCACATTATAATGTAGAAAATGCATGACATAGCAGAGAAGCATTATAACACTTTGAGTGTGAGTGTGTAGATGACCCTGAGCAGGAACAACAAGAGAATGTTCTGTAAACAAGAGATTACAGTTGGAACACCAGCCTGTGGTTTTAAAGAAGAGACTTCTTACAGAGAGTGTTTTATTAGACCAGCTAGTGTCCAGTTAAGGTCATCTGGGAGATGGACACTTGAAAGTGGACAGTAGGACACCTGTAGGGATCTTGATTCAGGTTAAACATAATCCAAGAGTGATTGTATTCCAAGTTATTGGGAAAAAGATGGATTATTGTTGTGATGGTCAACAGAGGTCAAAGGTCAGAGGATGTAGCCTATTTGGTGAGGCTACATAACACAAACATAAGCAAAGTCAAGTTAACATTTCATGTTGTGTCGTGTATTTTCACATCGATGTTTACTGACTGACTGCATGACACCCACATGTGTTCCACTGTTGGGTTTGAGATCTCCAACTATTCTAGGTTTTCTGATGCGTCTTTTAGCTTTAACTGATCTGCGCTTCACAGAGAATAAAACACTGATCATAAAACTTTCTTCAACAGTCTGTTCTGTCTGTCAGCAAACTGGAAACCTAATTAAATAAACTCATGGTTTTGTGTGTGTGTGTGTGTGTGTGTGTGCGTGCGTGCGTGCGTGCGTGCGTGCGTGCGTGCGTGCGTGCGTGCGTGCGTGCGTGCGTGCGTGCGTGCGTGCGTGCGTGCGTGCGTGCGTGTGTGTGTGTGTGTGTGTTGGGGAGTTCAGCCTTTACTTCAGCAGCATTGATCTACTGAGTTTTAGTGACTCAGAACCACTTTAATCACAAACTGAGACTCAAGTCCAAACTTTTCGGCTCTGGTGTTTGGAAGCTAACCAGCTATTGATATCTAGTAATGCTGATGGAGATTTATACGTCTGAATGTTTAAATTAACAAATCAGCTACTTGATCGATGTTAGAGAGGACTCTTTAAGTTGATTAAAAGAAAGTATTTTTCTGTTATTCGTTTGCAAAACTGTCAATATTAAGAAAACATCAAATAACTTTCCTTTAATGATATGAACCTTCTGAATCCACACAGCATTAATTTAGATTCTAAAAGCTAAGTGCTGGCTCATGGCTCAGATTTATAAAGGAGGTAAAACATGTAGGAGGTGATGATGGCTACCAATACCAACACAAACGCATAAAAAGTGTTTACTGCTCGTATAAATATCAGAGTGTAAAGGAAACAAATACAAGGTGTTTGTGAATAATGACACTATAATTTAAAAGGTGGGGGATTTTAGAGCCCACATGTGAAAATATTAACATCCTATTACTTTAATCAATTCACTAAATGAGAAGCTTGTTTTTTAAAGGCTAAGATCAGTGTTTACATTTACCATCATTCAACCATCATCTGAAGAGTTTGACTCTGGTTCTGGTTGGTAAATAATTCCAAGCCTGTGGGAAAATGCTTAGAGAAATGTGATTAAATCACTGATGTGTTTTTGTTTAAAGCAGAAAAACCAACAACTCAAAAATCCTCTAAGAGCTTTATAAGAAATAACTCAATTATCTAAAGTCAACTAAAAGTTAACTAAAGCCAAAGCTTCATTAACCAGGAGACTGTCCATGCCAGAACTTATCCTTCAAAATAAAAGTCTCAAACATACAGATACCTAAAAACAGCTGAAGTTTTAAAACAGTTTATCATGTTCTGATTAAACTCAGAGGCTGTTTTTGTATTTTTCTTTATTTTAAATGTAACCGCTGCTACAAAAGTAGCCTAAAGACAGCGCCTTGTATCAAAAAAACACCTCAGTTTATAAAAACACACCCAGAATCCTTGATTATAGCAATAAGTACAGTAAATAATTAGCTTTAAAATCTCTTCAAGTGCTTTATTTTTCCTTTGCATGGTTTGGAAAAAAAACCCAGCTGCATCACCTGCTCGTGATGGGCTGAAAAACTATTCTGAAAGTGGTGTGGCAGACGACACAAAATTCACTCTGAGGGCCACAAATGGCCCACGAGCCACACTTTAGAGTCTTCAGCTCCTCCTATAAGAAGTTCCTTTCTTTTTTCTGCCGACACTTATTGAGCTGATTTACTCCTCCATTATATTTCAGAACACAAACATTTAGGAAGCAACCTTTGCTGAAAACCTAATCCTCAGCCCGTGTTCGTCTCTATTCAGGACAGCAGCAGGATTCTATTAGGCGCTTTATTATGAAGGTGGTGTTGGAAGCAGCAGATGCACGAGGCGTGAGGCCCGTAGCTGTGGGCTTCGGCTCAGTTAGATTCAACAGTGCTGCGAACTCCACAGGAGGATAATAGAGTGAAGTGACTTTTCTTCAGCTGTGAAATCATATTCAAGTCTGGCTGCACAGCCTCATTTCTGACACACTCAGGAAAAGGTGGGAACCGGGTCTAATTCATTTTCAAGTAGCTACTTAACACTGAAAGCAATAATTAAAGAATTTAACTGAAAAGAATGAATAATTACATACAGTAATTGCCAGCAAAGGAAGGAACAAATGCATGTAATCATTATTTGCACCAAAGTCTGAAACCTGAAGGTCATGAGTCACTTTGACTTCACATATCTGCATGCCGCTGCGCTGATCCCTGCCTCTTTCAGAACAAAGACGTGATCAACAACATCGTTTGCAACATGTGGAATTAATGAAATGTTGGATATCAGAACGAACAGCAGAGGAGAGCGACTGAAGCTGCAGGTAACGTGTTTGTCAGCGAGTGAAGGATGACGAGTGTTAAAATGTTTACAGCATCATCATTTCTTCAGCAAAATGTTTTGTTCCCGCTGTGTGTGATGATTTGTGTTCTGAGGGAACACTGGGACTATCTGAGACACTGCTTGAAGCACCATTTTGAAGCAGGCAATTTTTATCTTTAAACGGGGGTTTCAGGGCCTTGGATTCACATGAAAGTCCAAAAAAGGAACATTTTCCAGACCGAACAATCACCTGTAGGATCAATCAGCTGATTTTAAACTAACAGACAGACGTCATCTCATGTGGTTGGATTAAACTCATCAAACATCCCAGATGTTGGTCATTTTTGTTCATTAAGCTATAAAGTAAAGGTCCATTTAGTGCAGAATGGTTCAGTCCTTCTGAAAGCTCCATTTCTTCCATCATGATCCATTAACCTATGAAAACACAAAGTAATAACATCCGTTTGCACACAATGTTCATGTGGGCAGAGCTCAAGGCACATTAACCTGAGCAAATCTTAGAAATACTCGTGACTCGTAGCAAAAACACCCAGCGATACAAAGAGGAAGTCACAGGTGGATCCACAGGATTTGTGACTTTTTTAAAAACTCAGAGCTGAGTGGGTTGTGAAAAAGAAGGAAACGGTTCCAGATGTGAGAACATTAGATTAAAAGTACAGCATTCTCCTAAAAAACCAGATCAATCTGGTCCAGTCAGACTCCACCATCTGGAAAGAACAAACATATTTTCAGAAGATGTCAAAAATAAGGTTGAAACGCTGCTTTGGTAAAAATACAAGTAGACTTCTGAAGCCGACTGAATTCATTCTGTTTATTATTTTAACCATGAGTCTTTGGTATGTTTTTATGGTGTAAACTATAAATAAAGAGGAATTTGAGGATCCCAGAACCTCCTTCACAATAAAACTCCTAAAACAACAAATGCACCTCAGAATATCTGAAGCTTGTAAAATAGTTTATTATTGCTACAATTACACTTACATGTAGAACAGTATTGTTAAACTAATATTAGAAGCTTCAGATGTCTTGAGAGATTGTGTTTAAGACTCTTATTTTGAAGGATCAAAAAGGAAGTTCTTTGAGTTCCAGTGGAGAAACTCTTAGAACCCACAATAGCTATAAAAAAGGAACCAATGCAGCCAGAAATGATCCCTTTTGACATTTTTCTGGAAATTATCAGCGTTCTTATGGGTGCTAGAAAAACTTTTTAAAGTTTTTTCAAGTTTTTAAAGTGCTTGAAACTAACTGAAACTGGTTTTTAGCACCAGTGACATTTGTGAGATGAAGTAATGTATGTATTTTGAGTGTACATTACCACTGTCAGAGAATATAAAACACATTATGACCTGGCGATGCTCTGTTTGACTTTTTCCATTAGGTTTACGGATGTTTTTCACCTCGAAAAATGTAAAATTCCTTCAAACCCTTATGATTGCTCTACTTTTACTGATCTTTTTTTAGTGTGTACTTTTCCTGTATGTGTAAATCATGCAAGGTGCTGGAAAAAGCTCAAAACCCCCTTGAAAAAAACTGAATTAGATTTTGGCAAAAGAACCCTAAATCTCATTTTGACTTTATTCTAAAAATACTGAAATTTGTTTTCTCAACATTTTTACTAGTCTTGACACCATGTCCCCGTTTTCTTAGCTTTTTTCTTCAATGTGGCACTAATTCTCCTCTGTAGTGCTGAGATTACAGCTTAACAAAAGGAGGACTAAAATCCACCCTAAATCACAGAGTACAGAAATAAACAGAATTAAAAACCAAAAGTGAAATGAGTGCTTCTGCATTCTGAAACCAGTTGGCTGAGTACGCTCTGCCCTGCAAACTGGAGACGTGTATTCTAAGTGGGGGTGTGCATTGGCAAGAACCTGGTAATATGACATGCATCACGATACAGGGGCAACAATACGATATAATGCAATATTTTTTTATTTAATTGCTGGAAAACTGTCCCAGCTGAACAGAAGCGTTAGCCTCTTCAGCTGTCCACTGAGCAGGATCAGATCTCTTTATGATAAAGTGAGCCTTTAACACTACGTTGTCATGGTAACTAGCCACGTGCTCACAAATTTGTCGTGTCGCCTGAGTGAATCTGCTGTAGCAGGATTTACTGAGAGCGTAGCTTCTGTCACCGTCTTTGCTACATTTCTTTGTTTTGAAACCAAAACATGTCCAGACATCAGCTTTGAAAGCTGCTGGGGCCGACTGTATCCTCTCCTTCATTCATCAGATAGCTGCGTGAGTTAGCAACATTAGCCACTCACAGTTTGTGAGATCTCCATGTTCTGTGGAAGCGGAGGACCGCTGAGGACTAAAGACTGCAGCCAACGAGCGATCGGAGGTTGAAATGCAACACAAAAATGACCTAACACTGTTCATTTTTGCACGTAATAAGAAATCGGCAGTGCTTTAAGATCATCAATATATTGTGACACAAAACATCGCGATATTTTAGTGCATCGATTTTTGTCTTACACCCCTAAATCAGAGTGGAGCTTTAAGCATGATTCACTCATGCAGGTAGGCTGATGTCATTTGCCTGTTATTAGTGTTAGAGATCACTGTAAGTGATGCGTGTTTGTGACGTTTTCCTAATCAATCAATTACATTCATTGCTAATCATTAACACACGTTTAAACGTCACCTCTTTTTGGCGGCTTCAAATATTTTCAGTTGTGACAGGGAGCATGCTGCTCATGTCAGAAAGCCTTTATGATGTCTCTTCTCTCTCTGTCCTGTTAATACAGCTGATGGGGGGAAGGGGGGTCACCGTCAACAGGGACAGGGTTGTTGATTGATGACTCTTGTCAAAGTCGCCTCAGCGATGAGTCGCACCGCAGCAGCTCCATTACTCCCCTCCAGGCGAAGCAGCAGAGACAGCGGAGTGACGCCGACTCGTGTCCTACAGGAAGACTGCTGCTGCTACATAAAAACAAGAACTCACACATTCAGAACTGATGAGAGATCATCTGACTGCAGCTGAGCAGATCTTTAGCTTTAATTCTGAGACAAACGGAGCCTGATTTAATGCTGGTTTAGACACATGAACTAATGAGGCAGCTTATTTACAGCATCAACATCTAGATTTTACTCAAAAAAGTGCAATTAGGCTGCTATTATTATTAAAAGACTCTACAATAAATCCCAAATTGATTTTAGAACATAGCATCATGTCAAAAACACTGGTTCCTAACACTCTTACTCCAAAAAGAAAACAACTTGATGTCTTAAAAGGTGAATTCCTGGACCCTGGGTCAGTTTATTTACAAGGTGAAGACATGAAGAGACCAGAGCTCTGCTTTGGTGTCAAACTTCCTCTGGCTATTTCACATTAGAAGGACTTCATATACGGGTACATCAAAAACAAGAATTGTTGTTCAAAATAAAAAAAAACTTTTTCTTGAAGCAAATAGCTTAAACTAAAACCTGAAAACTTTTCAGTTAAAATCAAGACTCCCTAAATAATAAAAACAGGTGTATTTTGTACAGATTAAATAAAATAGTTTCTTTAGGGGATGCAGAGTCACAGGAGGCTGTAAATATTCACTGAATTAAAACACTGACTGGGGGAATAAGGTAGGTCACCTCTGATATTTTACATTTTATTTTGAAGCCCCTCAGTAATGCTCTAAAACTTTAAATTTACAAGTGAGACTTTTCAGTGGAAGGGCATCAGATCCTGAGGAGCTGATGGTTCTGGATGTTCAGGGGCGGTCCTGGTTGACACAATGTCCCATGGTGGACTAAGACACGGATGGTGGTTCTAAATAATAAAAACCCCTCTCCATCCTTCTCCTCCTCCATCAGGTATCAGCCAAAGTGAGCTTTCCGAGTACATCCTGTAATATTTTAGGATTAATTATGCAATATTTTCCTCTTTATGAAACACAGACACGCTCTGAACAGATGACCGAGATCCCGACCTCCTCATTCCTCACAGGAAGTTAAAATCTGCCGAGCAAAACAAAACTGACCAGATTCAATCTCATTTGACCCTCAGCAGGATGTCAGATCAGTGAAATTAATCACAACTCATCAGGTTCAACATTCATTTCCTGAAACTTTCTTACAAACTGTGTATTAAAGTCAAATCCAGAAACGATTTCTCGTGAAAGTGAGGAGCCGTGTGTGGCTCGTTTCCACTCAGCACAATGTGTTACTGTACAGCAGTCAAACGAGCAAATTGGCCGAGTGTTAATTTGTCTGCTCTCTGCAGAGCTTGAATGAACAATTAGATTGGAAGCTTTGTTTCAGCATGACTCTCATTACGGTGGAAAACTCAGGAGGGTGACAGGTTCAGGAAAAGATCGGCTTTGCCTTTTAGCACGCAGCTGATTTGTTGCCTTTGCAAAGCAAACTGTTTGACAAAACGCATTATTTGCAGAAACATGAAAACCTTCAGCTACAGGAGAAGTGATTTGGTTTGGAAGCTCATGGCTGCACACGTTTGCATGCTGATGAGAAATAAAATATGGAAAACAACGGAGCGTCTTAATGCCTTCAGCAGGAGTCGAAATCCTCCAAGAATAAAACAATCTGATTTAACAGATCTGGACATTTTTTATTAACACAAAGCATCAAACAGGATGCTTTTTGAGGCATTCTGACAAGATTTAAATCAAAGGTTTTTCTATGTATATCTTTACAGCACGTGCATTAATACATTGAAGAATGCTGTAATTATTAGTTGCTTTTTATTACATGTTTCACTACATGATCAATTAAAAATGGCAGGTTTTATTTTAGCATTAGCACTTGTGATTTTAAAATGTGTTTTCAGTCATTTCGTTTGTTCAATATTTAATACCTTTCTCTGCGTTTCCTCATAAATAAATGATGTCTCCTCATTGATTCTTTAGGTATTTCTATTGAATCCTTTTACTGTCCCAACTTGACCTTTGGTCTGTAATAGTGGGCCTTTATGTTTTAAATTTTTATTGTTTTTGCTGCAAACAACTTTAAATTACAACCAACTGTTTTCAAAGTGACGGATTGAAATAAAGACTGAATGATTTGTATTTTTCCAAAAATCTTCTGTGTCGGCTGCATGGTGGCGCAGTTGGTTAGCACTGTTGCCTCGCAGCAAGGAGGTCGTGGGTTCGCGTCCCGGCTCTGCGGCCTCTCTGCGTGGAGTTTGCATGTTCTCCCCGTGCATGCGTGGGTTTCCTCCGGGTACTCCGGTTTCCTCCCACAGTCCAAAGACATGACTGTCAGGCTAATTGGGCTGGTAAATTGTCCTTAGGTGTGAGTGGGTGTGTGGTTGTTTGTCTCGTTCGTCTCTGTGTGGCCCTGCGATGGACTGGCGACCTGTCCAGGGTGTCCCCCGCCTCTCGCCCCTTGACCGCTGGAGATAGGCACCAGCTGCCCCGCGACCCTCTGTGGAGGAATAAGCGGCTGCAGAAAATGGATGGATGGATCTTCTGTGTCATCAGAACACTAAACATTTAATTGTCATTAGATCTTAAAAATTCATCTCTGGAAGCTGGTTGAAGACAGTTCAGAAACTAAGTCTTCCTCTGTGGTGTCAGGATGTTTGATCAAAGCCTTCACTAACAGATTTAGTTGTGCACAAAGAACAAAACCAGTTCTGATGAGGAAACAAACAACCCGATCCTGTAAAAGAACAGTGATTTTTGTTGTTTTTTTTTTTGTTAAGTGAAGTTGTGCCAGGACTCCCTGGAGGAAAAGCTCTCGTCTCTCAGAGAGAAATAAATAAAAATGGGCTCTGAAAACCGTCTGTGAGAGACAACAATGACACGCAAATCCAAAAACCCACTGGACTGAACCAGAGAGCAGCAAACATGAAACGGGAACAAATCGATGCAGACGCCACAGAGAGCTGTACTGGCCTCCTCAGACACCAACAGGTCCACAACTAAAAACTCTAAATGTTTCGCTTATGGTTTAAAAATGATACAATCTGCAAAAACCTCATTAATACTGATAAATCTATTTAAAGGTCTCAAACTGCTAAACACTGTATTTACAACAGATTTATTCATATTGCTATTTAACGAGAAGTCCTGTCAGATAATCCCATTACATCCCAAGATGATCGGAATTTTCACCTTCCATCCATGCAGAGAATATAAATAAAATCCAGAAAAATCTTCTTCTAATAAAGAACTCAAAACGGTATTTTCTCCTTTTTTTAATTAACAATCCCATCACAGAGAGCTAATGTCAGGATACGGGCTGATACGGAGCACCAGGCTGATACCAGCGCTCCGTTTCACCGTCAAACTGATGGGATCTCTCTGGTGTGAGACCCGATCTCAGGCGGCATTCTCTCTGAGACAACTTTAAATTTTATTTCTTCAAAACTTTATAAAGATGTGTCGTTTAGTCTCTGGCATCAGGTTGTGTTTCTGCATCAGTTTAACTCAAATCAACTTTCATTTATTCTGGAGGGTTTTGCTAACAGAGCTGCAGCAAATTCAACCGTTAGAGTTGAGAAGGAGAAAACCTTTATTGACATCTAAAAAACACAACTGGCAAAAAGGGTCAAAGCTCTAGAAATGCTTCGGCATAAGACATCTGAAAAACATGCTTTGTCTTCATAGCTATTGGTGGGAGGAATGAGTGTGAGTGTGTGCACACGGAGCAGGTGGACATCTTGTTCTTTGTCGGTGAAACGAATCATTTGTTGAACGCGTGACGTTATCTGCTCTAACACCGACGGCGCTGCACGCTCAGCTCAGGAGGAATCCCAGCACAACCAGAGGAATAACAACCCTCTGCTTTTCTTCACATTTGCTGCCATATCTCACATCAGCTCCTGTTCTCATATCTTCTCAGTGCAAACCATAAAAACACTTTGCAAAATGAACTGATTTGAACTTTTTAAAGCTGCTGTTATGTTTCTATCTTCTCTTAAAATCAAATTCTGTGTTTATTTTAGAACACAGCAGGAAGAAATGTTGAACTGATCAGATTGTCTCTGAAGAATCTCCACAAACACAGATGAGATTTCTCATTCAACTAAGCGTGTTTTTAAAAACGATGCATTCATTAACCTGCGTGGCCGCTCTACAGATTAGTGCAAATGACAGGAGCAGAGGTCACACTTGTTTTAATCACCACAGCCTGTGAAGTGTGACTCTCGTTCTCCAGACCGTCCTCATTAGATACACACAACACACACACCGTGTCTGTGAGCTCCACTATCTGGGTGTACTCTGTTATAATAACTAGGTGACATAAAATAGGATGAAGGAAAATCTCTGTCTGGAACACTGACCCAGCTGTTCAGCATTTCATAGGATGAGGATGTTTATAAAGGTCACGTGATCAACGTGTAAAGTGTGTTTATTATGAACAGCATCCATGGCGGAGTCTTAAAAATTCATCTTGAAGAAATCTGCGACAATTTGGTAGGGATTGGTGAGCAAATTGTGAAAAAAAGAGACATAATTGTGACTAAACTTCTCACAGGAGTGTCATTTCTACTAACCCAGCGTGAAAACATTTTCCCTACAGTCCCAGTGTCTGCTCTGGTTAAACACTGGGACTGGGATCAGACGTGTGAAGAAATACAGACACCTAGTAACGGTCAGCTTGGGTCATCCTGAACTAGATCAATTAAACTGGACTGACTAATAAAACCCAGCTGTGAAATATGACAGTGCAGCAAAACAATAGTGAAAAGGAAAAAACATAAAAGTGCAACAGGAAGTAAAGCAAATACCCAGCGAAAATTAGAAATGTGACCAAATATTAAAGCACGCATATCCTGGAAAACTTCTTCTCTGTAAACAACTTGCAATTTTTATCATCTATTTTTTAAATTATTACTCAAAACACACAGGTCACAAAGCAGCAACAATATTCTGTTGATTAAAAAAGTAAAAACAAACTTTGTCACGTAACATAATCAAATTCAGCACTAAATCTAAATGCACGATGAGCTATTAAATGAACTCTTCTATTAGAATGTCTCCAGCTGTCTGCTGCAGGTGAGACACTGACTGGACCTCTCAGATGACCTCAGGTGGTCTTTAACAACGTCAGGAAGCTAAAACCATGACTAGCTGTTCGGTTTGGGTCAGGAGCTAAAACTACTCCTCTGACGTTAACAATCCTTCTTCTTGTAAAGTGGATAACAAGTCCTGCTCTGCCTCTGGATAACAGGAACCCACTGGAAGAGAGAGCTTGTCCTGTCTGCAGTGAGTGCTGAATTTGTTTCTGATTCATAACAAAAACGCTGATTTTGTATCAACAAAAAAACATATATATTTAACAAAAATACATGAATGTCTTTGTGAGACAATACAGCTGTGTTTTCTTGGGAATAAATCCTATAATTGTTTGTAAATGTGTCAGTAATTCTCTGTGGAGCTCATTTGAGCCGTCAGTTTGTGCGATTTCTTCATCCATCTTCTCGGTGCCCACTGGCGATGCACTGATCTCACTCATCTTTCTTCCACTCAGAGCTCCGACCACGCTCACATTGGGTTATTAGCTAAGTTCATTTGCAGGGCTGGAGGGGCCTAATCAGGGTTAGACATTTATTTTATAAATAAAAATTACTCTAATTTCTCAAATACCTCAATCTGAAATGAGCAATTAAGCATTGTGGCAGCTAAGGTCAGTGGACGTAGAGAGCTGCTGGAATGGAGGAAAAAAAGGGCTAAAAAATAAAAACCTCTTCAGTTCAAGCTGCAGATTTTAATGGTTTAATTTCAGTGAGGATTCTGAGCTGAGCGGGGATTCCTCCTCTAATCTAACAGATAGATTCTTGTATTGGATTTTATTTTGAAGGTATTCCCAAGGTGTGCTTCCTCCTCAAGTCATTGATATCTGAATCAGCCTCCATCCAAATTCATAATGAGCTGACCTTTATTCTAAATAGCCTGCAGCAAAAATCCATTGAGAGCATTGATGGAGCCGGTTGGAGCTCCATCAAAACAGCGGAAACTGAACTCGACTCTGGGTTTCAGTGATATATGATAAACAAAGAGGCGTGTTTTTACCCATAAGGACATCGTTCTGCACTATTAAACATGTTTTCCTCTCGTCTGAATGATCTGCCTGTCAGATTCACCGTCGCCATCTATTAATTATTTCCTAGATGATTCGTTATATTCAGCCTTTAAAGAGCTGCTACACAGGCAGCTTTGTGAATAAAAACTACTTTTAATCTACAGCCAAACTTTACAAAGTTACTTCAGACTTCACAATAAAGTTCTCATAATAAAGAACTTTTCTCTCCGTCTGGTCTTAAAGATTTGTAATTCAACAAAGTCAAAGTGACTCATAAGTGTTTCCATCATTTCCTCTCAGTTTTCTTCTGCATCACTAAATCTGAATTTAAATATAAACCAATGTAAGCGACTTCTAAAGAGAACACACTTTAAAGCCAATCTGTTTTAAGTCAAATGATTAATATTATCTTCTATTTATTTCTGGTTTTTGTCAAACAGAAACTGTAAATTCCAGTCTGGCTACGATTCATTGAAACGACTCATTCATAGGGGCGGGATCAACAGTTGTCAATTAAACTGTCTTCACATGCTATTGGATAGTGCTAGAACCAATCAGAACCAGCTGGTAAATTAATAAATCCTCTTTCAAAATAAAAGCCTTAAGTGCCTCCATCTGTTCACGTCTTGAAGAAAAGCCCAAATCTAAATCGTGCTCTGTGTATTGATATATTTAACATTGATCTCATGATAATGTTTTAGATACATTTAAAGGAATATAAAATGTCTTCTCGTTGCTCAGCTGAACATTTAAAATAAAAGCAGGGTCTTCTGGTTTTTTTGTTTTCCTGTCCAGCATTCAAGGCTGATGAAAAAACACCAAGAAAAGCCTTTTATAATCTCCCAAATAAACTAGATGCCTAAAGAATGTCTCTCTTTCGTTCGAAACAGATGAATTGAATCTGATATTTTAGCAGCTGTCAGTTGGAGTCTGGGAACAAAGTGCGACTCTGGAGACGCTCGGCTGA
This sequence comes from Callopanchax toddi, assembly GCA_006937965.1. NCBI lineage: Eukaryota > Metazoa > Chordata > Actinopteri > Cyprinodontiformes > Nothobranchiidae > Callopanchax > Callopanchax toddi. The sequence continues at coordinate 106,678 of SSNR01000698.1, read as the reverse complement.
GTTACCCCTCTGTGATCCTGTTGTCATGAACGGGGTTAATCCATTTAGACAAGAGGAAAATCCATCATCCAAGGAGTTAATATTCACACTTACATTCTTAGCATGAAGCAGATAAAACGCTGCGGAGCTACTGGAGAAACTTTGGCTGCATTTTGATTCATTTATATTTGAGAGAACAAAGATGAAGGGAGGTGCTGATCGGAGTGGAGCCTCCAGCCTCCCCTGAGAGAAGCTATCTTTTCCTCCCTTCTGTACGTTCAGCCCAGTGGATTAGACAGGGCGACGAGCGCTTTCTGCTTTTCCCACTGTGATATGAAATTCTGTCGAAGGAAGTGACAACAGAATAAAAGGTAGAAAGGGCTTCTTGATAAGAAATGAAACCCTGCACACGGAATCCTCCTTTTGTTAAAATCTTTGTTTCTTCTTATTGAGTCGGTGTTTTTACAGGATACGTAAGAACACAGCAGGGGAAGTTGTCTAAACACTAAATGCTACAACTAAAATCTCACACAGGAGATGTTCAACAATCCTCTGGAATATCTTTTTGAAACTACGTTTACTTTTAGAGCAATCCAGCATTTTGCCTCTGATATACTGTATTTCATCAAAGGCCACAGGTGATCATGTAAACATGTTATGAGTCTGAATGTTGCATGACATGAAATAACAGAAGCCAAAGGGCACAAACAAGTCTCCTGCTGTCAGTAAATGGTGTCTATTTGACTCCTGTAGGAAAAAGTCTAATTAAAAACTACAATCTGAAGTTGCTTTTCACCAAATTCAAAGTCATAAGAAGGTATGATCTTATTCTGTGTACGGAACCAATGCAAAAAGATTTGTAGGCCATATGAAAAAAATCTGAACTTTTTTTCCTTTGAAGGCACCTGGACCAGATGTCTCAACTGAGAATGAAACCTCCTCAGATGAGAAGCAAAAACCCTTTAAAAGACAAGAAAAGGAACCTGGTCACCTTTAAAATAGAGGACTGATAAGAAATACCTTCAACCCTAAACAGATGGTCACTTAAATGAAAACTACACAAACAGGATCTGAAGAGATCTGGTCATAAATATATTTAAAAAAAAGTTTACTACATTAAAATTTGTTCTGCATATTTCTGACAGGCCCCTCATGTGGTTATAAAGAACCATAACAGATCAATCTGTAAAAATGCACTAATGGAGCGAACAGCTGTTCTGCACTGTACACAATGCTGCTGGACCATAGATGAAAACTGTTGCTTAACAAGAACTTTTCAACCACAAAAGTCAGAGAGATGAACTTCTCTGTGTGTCCTGAACTGTGCTGTGCCAGCGCTTCTGCTCTCATGTGAGAACATTTGAAATAAAACCGTCAGTTAACCAGCGTGAACTCCTTAGAACGTTAATCTTTTTAACGCACATGACATTTGTATCCACGAGCAACCACTTCTCCTTTCTAAACTCTTCCTGCCAAAGCAGTGATCCACTAAGGTGAACCCCAAAGGGAAATTAAAGCGAGCCACTCGTGCTGCAACGTCTGATTGACTCAAGCTGTCAGCGTTGTTGTCATGGAGATTACGGCATCTAGTCTTCACGTTATGGTGAAACGCAGCGCATAGTCTGTGTGTGTGTAAAGAGGTAGAGTGTGTGTGCACAAAATAAAACCTTAAAACAAAATAATGCTCAAAAAAAAAAATCTCAACTTTGACCACAACTATTTGAATAAGTTCCTGCAAAATCAGCCATTGTAGGCTGCAACAACCACACAAAAACACCACAACATCCTGGCGGGACTGGTTTATGTTTGACATCAAATTTTAGCTTTTGTTGTCAATTTATTGTCACTATGGTAGCCAACTTAAACATTTAATATGCTTTATGTCACCTCAGACATGATTAGAAAATCTGACTTATTCATTTCTTTTATTTAATTAGTTTTTTTTTTTACTTGTTTTGGTCAACATTGCCTATAAATATCACAGAAGTACAGGAGTTGAAGGTACAGATATTGTATAAAAAGCAGGAGATAGTGAGTGGTTTAATGCTAAGCTTGCAGACTACAAAACAAGTGTTGAATTTCCTCATCTAACTCTATGATGTGAAGAGGCCTCAACTCTAAATCACTCTAAACAGATGATGTTCGTGAAGCCAGGGAGATGTCAGGCCCCACTGTTGCACATATGGATGGATAGATAAAACAATGCTGGCCTGTCTTCCATTAGGAAGATGTATGTTGCATGAAAATAAACACTACAGAATGAGACGTAGAGCAGTGGAGACCATCAGTCGGTGTGATGGAGCGCCGCTTGATTGATGCAGTGCTTAATCTTCGTGTCTGATCCATGCTGGGCATCGACCTGCAGCCACGAGCTCCGATAGCGGAACAAAGAGCAAGCTGCAGCGCAGAGCTTATCGGTGTCATGCAAAATCTCAAATCTTATTCCTGATGGTTTCCTTGTTGTTGCAGCTTTGTGTGTTTTATCCTTAAGCTGTTTCTAAAAGGATAAAGAACATCTCTTCCAGGTTTCCTGAGATCAAGGGAGCTGCTTGTCTGTGTTCAGAACGTTTAGGTTTACATGAGATGCCTGTTGGCTGAATCGCTGCTGCTGTGTGATATCAGCCTCCAGAGAGCATGAAAGTTAAATCACATCCAACAAGAACATCATGTCTATTTTCAACTGAGGTCGCTTCTTCTGCATGTTGCTGAACAGATCTGATTTTAAATCGTAGCGGATCGTTCTGTTCAACATCGATTTGGTGAGACCCGTCGTGTTCTCTGCCCTGTAGCTTATACGCTACTGTGAATCCTGCTTTTATTCCAGCAGCACGTCTGACCCAACATTTTATTTTGTTTTAGCTAAAGGGATGTTAATAGAGCTGATTCTGGTTCTCCACAGCCAGAGAGCCAACGTAGATCCCCATCGCTGCATCAAAAAAGTGTTTGAACCTCCCTCGGTTGGGTTCCAAATGTAGGATTAAATTGCAGGGAGACAGTTGATCTCCACAGATCACAGTCTCAATATTCTTGCAAACTGATTTTTTAAACAAGTCGGCGTTTGTGAAAGCTCTTTATTGATCTTGGACTGGTATTTGTTAAACACCACTGCGAACTGCATTTACACCTGACATTTAGAGCAGGGTTTATAAAAAGCAGCTTATATTAAAATAACCATTGAGTAGAACTGTAAATAGAGTTTATACATTTAACTGAAAACTGATGTGCAGCTCCATGCAGTGCTCTGACCCACTTTAACGCTTGGTAGTGCACGTTTGAGCACTTTAAATGTTGATTAACTGCCTAAATTTGAAAGTTTTATTAGAAGTTAAAGGTATACAGAAAACAAATCAAAGGAGAAAGGATGGTAAAGGTGTGGTTTACTGAAAAACCTTTTGTTTCATGTTTTTCTGATTGATATTGGTCACTCTTAGCTTTTCGTGCAGGCTGAACATGAGTCTTCTACATGGATCTCCAGCGTTAGCTTCTGATTAAAAATAGAGGTTGAAATGAAAGGAATTCAAAAACCTCGCAGATCTACGTCACTCTGCAAATTTGCATTCATGGTCTGGCCCATCTTAGCTTGCGCTCAACGCACCGTCAGGCCCAGATTAATGCACAGGCTTGATATGGTTTGAGCCTAGGGGCCTCGTGTGGTCTGAGGGCCCCATTGGCCAGTAAAAAATTTTTTATTTAATTTACATGCAAGAATATTCTTAAAATGGGTGGATCCACAAAACCCTAAGATTGTTTGCGATCTTGAGTCTCGTTGCGTGACATGTTCATGTATAGAAAGAGAACACATAACAACTGAACTGTGACATAGACGTTTAAGACACCGCCTCTCACATGGGAGACCTGGTTTGAGTCCCAGGCTGGGCATGCATCAATCTTTACATTTCCCTGTAGGAGACCAGTAAAGGATAAGGTTGGGTACATTCGTAACATATTTCTGCTGTGATACTAGCAGTTATTCTGAGGTCTTTGTGGTTAGCCACACATGCTAATGTTAACATAGCACCCCCCCACAGTCCTACGGTCTGCTGTCGCCCCGGTTCGGGTGTCACAGCAGCACAACAGGTTCGTTTCACATCGCTCATTATAAGTTAATAAAGAGGAACACCACTAACGTTCTGCTCTTTTAGGAGAAAATTAAGCTCACATGTAGGTACCGTTCTGAAACATTCATCGACAAACGCTGAGGAAGCGGCTCTTCAACTACACCGTCAGTTTATCCACTGGCTCGCCTGGTTAATTTACCGTCACATTCAGGATCAAATACTAGAGCCAATCAGAATGAGGGTTGTGCATATCATTAATAATAATGAGGAAACCTGCTGTTTCAAGCAGACCTACAAATCAGCAAACTTCTGCATCATAGAATAGAAACGTCATAGTTTTCTTTATTAAAATGACTCAAAAGGCATTGGCTTACACTAGAGAACACTGCAAAAGTATTTTTTTAAACGAGTAAACCACACCTTTAAAAAAGTTAATACATTTTTGAGTAAGAAAAAAAGAAAAATGAAGAGACTTCAACTAGCCCTGCATAACACTTCAACTCCCAAGTATTTTAGTGAAAAAATGCACACTTTGGGTTTTTAGAACCAGAGATTTCTGTGGTGCTGAGGAAGCTCTGGCTCCAGTTTAGCTGGTGGGAAAACCCCTCGTGTGATTGTTGATAAGGTGCCTGTGAGGGTTGACAGGGTTCATGTGCCTGAACGAATCTGGCTTTTCTTCCCAAACTCAAGCAGATTTGGTTTTATTTTTCACTTATTTGAGGGCTTCCAACATCCACCCATCAATCATATGAAACAGAAACAAAGCGATGTGCACCAGGTCCAGGTAATCTATCCACATCATCTTTGAATCACAGCGTTGTTTTGGTTGTGTGAGACAGGGTGTGTGTTTGTCGCTGTGCATGTGTTCACAGGCACATGTGTGTTTATCTGTTGTGCTTGCATGCATGCATTAGATCTGTATAATGTGATTACGATATCTGCCTGCACTCCGGGTCTTTCCAACCCATCGAGAAACAGACAGTCTAATCTCGTTGGTTGCTAGGAACTGGGAGAGCTGGGGAACGGATGAGGCGCACACTTTTCTATCCCTATCAAATAGCTCACCACATTGAGCCAGACTTGATCTAATATCGGGGAGGGGGGTGCAAATGGGTGGCTGTGGATGGATTGGGGAGGGGGGGGGGTGCTTTTGGCTGGAAACAATCATATTAGAAAATGCATTGTGGCAACACGGTCCCTGTGTGGCTGAATGATTAGGGTAAGAGGAGGTCAAGAGATGCATGAAAATGAGCCAAAGGTTTTCTCCCTGAAAGCAGCTTTCTGAGAGGAAATTACATTCATTCGTTTTCATGGATTCATTTAGCCCCTTCTATGAATAGTTCTGGTGGATTTTTGGTGCTTTAATGTTTGGACCGCAGCAGGGTGGTCCATGTATTAGTCCATTATAAATGATGTGCTGTAATTCACAAGGGAATTTTCTTTTTACCACCTATATTTCATCTATGGCCTCTCTTCCCTCCACTTATCCATATACAGGTCATCTATAGAGTTAATAAAAACTGATTTGTGGTTTATCTATTGACAGACTTAGGAACATCCACATATGTTGTTTATTTTCCAGACTTGGTTTTTGGCACCTCAGTTTAGGAATACATGTTTGAGACAACGATGTCAAAAACAACAGAACAATATTTACCAGTTTTCCATGGAATTTTACAAATTTATCATGTTACTATTCATCTTTTTGTGCTGAAACGAATAACAAATAAATTGTAAATAAAAAAAGACTAATAAACACAATCATCCAGCCGTTAGCAGCTAGGAATGTTCTGTTTGATCCACAAGGTCTGAGATTTTTCTATCATTTTATTCTGTGAACATCCTATTTGTTGATGGATGCTTCCATATTGCAGTTTTTGCCATTTCTTTCTGTAGGAGAATCTGTTTACAGTGATTGTCTGCTGATGGCTTCATGGGGCCTCTAATTAATGTGTCTGACTGAGGATTGTTTTCATGTCGAGTGCTGGTTCTGGTACGTCCAGCTGTCCCTATAATGTCATATCAAAATACAGAAAAAGAACATTTGTAGCATCTTATTTATCCGTCTACACTATGCAGATTTATTTACTGATGTTTTGGGCCACTAACCTTCCCTAGAACAGGCTAAGTAGGCTTCAGCTACGTTCTCCAATACACCGAATGTAAAATAAAAAAATCCCTGGAGGGATTAAAATTTTTTAGTGGCCTGGGAAAGCTTTGAGGTCCCACTGGTTGATCAGGTGGAGGTGGCTGGGAAAAGGACAGTCCAGGTTTCCCTACTGGGGATGCTACCCCATGACCCGGAACCAGATAAGCGGCAGACAGCAAGGCGAAGCAAGGCAATGTATTGAAACAGACTCGCTATTTGCCAAGCTCAAGAACTGCAATTTTTAAAAATCTGGTAAATTGTTAAACGCTCACTTTATTGTGGTTGCTATTCATATTGTGTTCATGCCATTTATAACTAAGAGGAAGCCTTATTGTAAAGTTTAAACCTCATGACCCTTTATTAATGAATAAGCAACCGTTTTAGTAAATGTTGGTTCCCTAAAACATGTTTTATCTACAGCTGCTTGTTTAAAAATTTGAATCAATCAAAAGCTTAGTAAAGCATTTATAAATCAATAGTACTTTTATTGTAAAGTAGTACTGGGTTTTCATGCTCCTTTTAACCCTGTAGATTTGATCTGCAGCTTCATCATCAATGTGCCTGATGTCTGATTGTAGAAACTTTGTGATAAACTTTCACATCACTCTTCAGTCCTTCGAGAGTCTATAAACTCTCAAACGAGCTAAACTAAAGGTCTTTTGAGTTGTGTTTATGGAAAGCTAGTAGACGAGCTCCAAACAGTAAAAGGTTTGATGGGAACCACAGGACACTCCAGCACTCTTAATCGTGCATCGTGGGATGTTGCATTAAACAAGCAGACAGGTAAAAGCTCTGGCTGTTACTGAGGCGTCCTCTTAGGGTGAATCCCATTTCGCCTCTTGTCTGCACCACTTTGTTCTACCCTACGTTCACACGTACGCCTCAGGTTCTCGGGGTGTCCTAATTTGTTTTAGTGATTTACGAAACGGGAAAATCCGTGGGGCTTTCTGACTTGACAAACGGGCATTCTTCAGGGACACACTTTAAAGTGTTAAGATTTCCCCAGAATGCATTGCAAATCACTGGAACGATTGTAGCGCGAGCTAGATGAGAAACTTCTCCTCTAAAAAGGAGCACCATGATTCCAGTCCCCTCATCACACATGGATGACACCTCAGGTATTCCCTCTGTCTGACTCGACTTCATCTCTTAAAACAATCTTTATTGTAAGACATACACGTTATAAAAACGTCACACCTCGAAGAAGTCTAACACCAAAACTTCTAGAGTTGTAACAAGAATTAAATGCTGTTCCGTTTTTCTTCAGTTCAGGTTTCTTGTATTCTGTGAAAATCCATTAAGAGATGAACAATTTCACTATGAGTCATTTTTGTTGTTTCATACCGGCCCCACAAAACAGCTTGGATTAATAGAAATTAACCATAAAACACCCTTAAAGTTTTTTACTTTTCAAACGTGTCATTACAACATTAAACTTTGTCTCTTGCGTATTTTTTAAATAAATAAAAAACACATTTATAATCATTAATCTTGATATTTGTTTTCCTTTTAAAGCCAGTCCAGTCAATATTTAAGTGAACGCGCATCAATAAAAATAAATCAACAAAATCTCATTTATATTCTGGGCCATTTGTTAGCCTCTAATCAATCGATAGCTGTTGTTAAAGTTTCTGCTGTCAGAAGAAATGCCATCTTTAACCTGCCAGCCCCCTAAACTCTTGACTTTTACACAGAAACTAGTTTTGTGACCTCCCTTGTTCTCAGACCAGGTTAATACCACGTTTAACTGAACAACTACTTTTGAAAAATATTTGCTAAAAAAGGTTAGGAAAAAGATTTTAATAATATTGTTATATAATAAAGTATGCTAGATTAATTGGTGACTCTGAATTGAGTGAGTGTGAATGGCTCTGTGATGGCCACTTGTCCAGGCTGTCCCCCATAGGGGGAGAGGTGGGGGGACACCTGTTAGCTCCAGATGTTCTTTCATTAAAGTTTAAATGCCTTACTAAAAAGTAAAGTTCTTGATTTTTAACAGTGACATCAGCATAGGGTAACTTTGTGCTCGTGTCCTATAAAAGCTCCTAAGAGATGAGTGTCAGAGATTCTTTAAATCACAAGGACTGATCGCTAAAATTAGAGGGCAGCGCTCAGAGAACAGCCCTCTGTTTACTTTAAATAACTCCGAACTTTCACACAGACATTAGATTTATGTCCACAAGTCACACAAATGAACCAGTCTTCCCATCTGGTACATTTTCTATTAAAACAGAGGACGTCTTAAGATTTTAAAAGGTCTGAATCCTATTAGCATTATCTCTGGACCCAAGACTTTAAGAAGGATTGGACTCTCTTCTTTGCTGGAGTTGCTCCAGGTGAGTCGGAGGGCACAGGTGGAGTTTTTGTTATTCCCAAGATTCTTTGCCTGTATGCTGCAGTAGGAAGGGGAGCTGGGGAACAGGCCCTGACTGTGGTCTGTGCCTAGTCACCAAACTACATAAATCAACAGGAAAAACAAAACTACAAGTAGCAATAAATGTTTATAACAAAACAATAGAAGTGGCACAGCTACCATCGTCAGACGGTGCAATGAGAACCAGAGTTTACTAGAATTTTATTTTAACAATAAAGTAAACTAAATTCAAAATGCAACATGACTTCATAACATCTAAAACAGAGGTAAAATACAGATGTCCTGAATTGGTTAAAGTACAGAAACCTGCTGTGAAAAATGGCTCCATCTCTGAGCAGACAGCTGGACCAAGACAAAAAATAAATGCATATTTCTCAACTTGCCCACTCATTTTCTGAGCCTACCTTTCCATTCTTTGCACATTTAGATAACAACATGACAAAGTGACCCAACAACTCCTCCTATTTGGAGTCAGCAAACAATTCTCAAGTAGCCAAGAAATTTGACGTGTCACAGTGTAAAGTTAGGAGATGGAAAGCCCAAAAAGCTAGTGGTCTAAAAATCAAACCATGGTCCCAAAACCGGCTGCTCTGAAGGAATTACAGGCGATAATGTGAGAACGCAGTCGAAAAAAGAACAAGAGGCTGCCCTCAATAAGTCACACTGCAAAATATATTTAAGGTATGTATGCCATAAAATGTTTAATTTTTAAAGTGGCTGTACATTTTCATATACTTAAAATCAAAAAATGCTAAATGCTCCCCCCCCCCCCCCCAAAAAAATTATTTTAAATGGAAGATGATTTAATTGTCTAGCCTATTTCCATAAAGTACATTTTGAAAAAGAGGAGGGTTCTCCAATACATATGTTTAAAACTACAAATACAATTTTTTTCTTTAAAAAGTTTTAATCACAACATAATTCACATTTCCAAGCCTCGTCCTTTCATTTGCAGTCTGGAAGCAGTTTCCTGCTCTGACTGCAGCTCATAGGAGTACTGCTGCTTGAGGACTGGGCCACCTGAGTGCTTTGGCATCGGGAGCGGCCCAAGATCTGGAGAGTAAGAATGATCTTTGCTCAAGTAAAAAAACTTTGATAACACTAGACAAAGTATAAAATGTCACTCGTCACTTTTTTTTTTAAAACCAGAGTCACTGGAGGGTTTGAAGTACAGCAGCATTGCTAAGTTGGCACCACTGGAACCACCTTGCTGAATTAGAATGGACCTGGAAAACTGAAGTGTGTCAACTTTAGGCCAAGTCATACTCCACGAGAAGCAACAACTTTCCCCGCTGGGGGTCTTTGAGAACAAAAACGATGTCATCTTGTTCTCACAGCCCCAGTTCAGCAGCACTTCTTCTTGTGCACATCAGCTGGGCAGAACTTTTTTCTGCAGGATGGGTCAGGTCCTTTTGTGTCATACCGGTTTCTGGGTGCTAAACATTGCCATGGTTACACCATGATCTAAAACACGTTTTTTTAAATTTGATTGAAACCCACCCCCAGTTTTTGAGTTTAGGATCCATCACTGCATCGTATTATATTATGGAGTATTCCTGATAGAATGTGGGCTGATAGACCTGCTGCTTGGTTTGAATCAGAATCCAGACGCTCAGAGTTGCTGAACTAAAGGATCATTTCATCTTGACCAGAAAGGACGAATCCCACCCACCTCATCCAGCCAAGACGCGTGTGTGTGTGTGTGTGTGTTGAGTGTGTGCGCCTTCCCAGCAGCGAGCGCTGTGTGTTAAGGATCTTTCTCGGGTCTCAGCTGTGATCATCCCCTGGCTTATTTACTGTACTTTCCTCCATGTTGGCCTTCCTCTTGATACTCTTTCACCTTTACAGTTCATCCCATCCAGAATCACGAAGCTGTAAACAACCACACCGGGTCAGAGGAGGATTCCTCACCAGAATGGAGAAAAACAAGTCAGCCTGTGCAGGAATTCAGCGAAGTACTTAGCAGGAACAAACAGAACGAGCGTTCGTATCGACACGGATTATTTGCAGGCAGCTTAACTAAGATGTTTGTCGTAAGAAAAACAAAGAACAAATGTGTTAAAACCAATCAGATACAGAACGTTTCTTTTCTTTATAATGCGTCATCCAGCATTTGGCAGCCTGAAACTGCAGCATCGTTTTTCTGATGATGAACTCGTTCCATAAATAAATCTGAGCACAAATTAAGAGGATATTTATTCAGAGGCAGAGTCAAATAAATTATCACAGCTCATTTAAAGGAGCTTTTGTGATGATTCTCTCTAAAAACCTAAAGCCAGACAGACAAATAATAACGTGCAATTATATGTGAGGGAGGATTCTCTGTTGATTCCAGACAAGCAAACGTTGACCCCTCCTTCGGTTTTCTTAGATGACTTTTTTTTAGCTTCAATAACTGCAAAGAATTTGCTCAAAAAATAAGATAAAAGCTAAATTAACATCTGGCTGGCTACTAATGCAAAATCTTAGCGTGTGCAGGTTGATTTCTGAATGAATGAGTGTTTTCAGTGAATCAAACCCAGAGCTGTGAGGACAAATGGGAAAACCACCACATATGGAACGCTCCCGCCAGCCGTCCTGCTGATTAGGGATGTGCTGAGCTGATAGGATTTGGGGGCAGGTGTTGGTTTCTCCTGATGCAGGAGAAAAATTGCCTTTAGATCAATAAGCTGCTGTCAGACATGACTTAAGTGATTCTGTTCTCATCCCTGGGTTGAATACCAAAACATCTCAGTGAGCTGTGGATCCCTTTTATAACATAAAAATATAATTCACCGTCAGTTTAGGGAGACGCTGACAAAACATGTAACTGTTGTGTCATCCTTGTAAATACTTGTTTTCTTCTCGTTGGAACAAGCCAACTTTCCTGTCTGTGAAAACTTAAGAAATCCATTTATCTATCAAATTAGATTTTTTCCTTTGTATTCTAAATTTTTTAATTAATTTTCCATTTTTAGGGTAACTAAGACCTGTCTAAAGACTACATAAACCGGCCTTTAGCCAAACAGCTTCAGATGTATATCATTAGTTCCTAAAATCTAACCGTTCTCCATGAGGCGTTCATTTCTAAAACAGACAGAATGGGCAGGTTTTGCAAAAACTACGAGTTTAGATTCTCCGTCTAAGTCAAGGACATTTTTTAATGTTTGTTTTTAAATAAAGTCAAAATGAGCGTGATTGATCCGGGGGATATTTGCATATTAAGGAGGGAAATTGATCATGTAACTTTTCATTTCAACTTTGTGTTTCCTCCATTAAGACTTGCAGCTCACTGAGAAAAGCTGTGTCCATTTTCAGTTTGTGCAGACACTAAACGTGTGCCAAATGCTCCGACCTGCTGGGTGTGTTTGCACCAGCATACAATCAGTGCAGTTAGCTTCGTGAATCTGATAAAGCAGGAAGAAGGAAGGTTGAACGTGTGCTGCAGAATGTTATAGTGAATGTTCCTGTCTGTTTGTTTTACATAACTCTAGAAAAAAGCAGTGTACACAATAAACCTGTTACTGCAGCCAAGGAGCGAAAAGCAGTCACACCATCATCCTCTGCTACCTCTAAATATAAACTTTTGTTTTTACCAACTCCCAAACTAGAGCATTTACTGTATGTGTCCATCACAAAAACAACACCAACCCTATTACTGGTATCCAAGCACAAAAATTCACTTTACGGAGCCCAGGAAAGTCATATCAGGGTTTTTACAGGAGCTAGAAAATGTTTACAGTTTAAGACGGTATTTTCAAAGTAATGAAAGTGCTTGGATTTATTTTATGTGCCAAAAGAAACCCACTGGTGCCAGAATCTTTAAATATTAAGCATAATCCATTTAAACAGTGATGATCTGAAACCCAAAAGTCAGATTATTGGGGTGACTCACCATCGCTAAGCACTGATGCATTCAGAGAGCTCTTCATACGAAAATCTTTACTTTGAGAATCAACATTTTCAAGATAGTCAGAATTGTCTAAATGCATTCTGGTAATTAAATTACAAAATCAGAGTAAGTGCATTTCTACTTTAAACTGTCCCTGAAATTGATTATAGCACAAGAGCATTTCCTTTTATGAGAAAACAAAATAAATTAATCATTAAGTATAGGTTTATTTCATTTGGATAAATCTTTATTGTGAGGTGCTGGAAAACCTTAACATATAACAGTGAAAGTGCTTTATTTTGATTTTTTTTTGTATAAAGTGTAAGAACTGTTATTTACTTTACCATGTAAACTCCAGATGGTTCAATAATGAAATGACCAAATGTGCAGTTAAATCATCTTTGACTTTTCTTCCAAATTCTGCAGCTTTGACCCATCAGCATGTTCAGCTGCACACATGATGCCACTCATTGATGCTAAAGCCAAAGGACAAGATGCCAAACATGCCTCTACCCATTTCTGTAACATCTCCTCACATTACACAGATTCTCTCTTTCCTGTATCTAGACATGACTTTAGATCATGCAGAGAGGAAGGTCCCATGTATTTGTGTTTAACGGTGGGTCAGTGGTTAGTAGCCGCATATATATATATTTCACAGTATAAATTTGTTGTCTGCATTTGACCCAACCCTGGGCTCAGAGGGCAGCCAGTTTCACCTGGGAAGCAGTTTTGGGTTCAGCATCTTATCCATAGATCGACACATGGCATTGGTCAGGGATTGAACCCTGATCACAACGATAAGCTTTACTGTCAAGAAGCATTGTTACAATAAAGAAACATTGACCAAATATACATTTCCTTACTCTTTGTGCTATATGTATTTGCAAATGTAAAAGGAGGCACAGCCAATGAGAGGTGTCTGGTTTTCCCTCAGGACTGTCAAAAGAAATGTGCATGGATTCATAAATCTGAATTTGTGTGTTCGTTTTCTTGATTTAATCATAATCCACACAAGTCCTGGTCAGGTGCCTCTTTGAAACCAGTCTAACCCAGTGACTGATACTATTTACTCAGTGCTCAAACTAGATCTACTGTGGGTCAGTTTTTATTTTTATTCAAAGTCTAAATGTAACATAATAGACTTCTTATAAGCTTTCATTAACCCAGAAATGTCCCATCAATAAAAGGATTTTTGCTGCGAGGATCTCCTGCCAAAAACCTAGATTATTTGGTAATATTTCCTTTTGTTTTGAAATAAAAGGCATGCTTTTTAATGTGTTTGCTTCAATAGATATAACCGATCAAGTTGCCTGAATATGGGTCTGAGAACATATGCCATCTCATAATATTAGTCTGTTTTTCCTAAAATTATTACTTCTGACACAATCAAAGGCAGACTAAAGGTTTTGATTGAGTAGGCGTTTTTTTCCCTGCAGTAGCTGTGTGATAATCAGCATTATGAAAAATCTGAATAAATTTCAGCATTAGCCTAAATATGCATCTTTTATTTTTGATTCAGTTTCATTTGTGCAGATTTGCTAAAACCCAGAATCCACCCACACCTACTACTTATGCTTTTTTTTTTTTCTTAAAGAGCAAATTAATTGGAGCAGAGATAGGAATAAAAAAGGAAGGGTATAAAAATACTTTTGGTTCTGTACGACGTACATGCACAGGGGACAAATGATTCAATATGGAGTTTATAAGATGTAAATTTAATAAAAAGAGAAGCTGAAAACTTTGAGTCCTTCTCAAGTAGTTTTTATTGTTGCTTATGTAAGCCTTTAATATATGAAAAGATCGAGTCTATAGAAGGCTTGGATGTGAGCGGCTGCCCTGAGGATCAGAGGATGCTTCAGTATTCCAACATCACTTTACAGTGATACACATCTGGATTACATCATTCAGGCAGGTAATTAAACTTTAACACCAGTCTCTGCATGAAACCAGGAACTAAAACCGTCTACACACAATGACAGAAACCTGTTTAAAGCCACAGATATTCCTTCTTTTAGTAATCGACTAATTTCTCAGATAATAATAAATCAAATACCTCCCCTCTCTGCATCACAATAACACCATCATGTATGTGTGAATATGTTGGAGTCCTATTACAGATCAGTACAGGAATTTATTACAAATATTTTTCAAAACATTTTTCTTTTATATCAAATATAATCAGTCACCAGATCTCAAACAGCTCTGTCCAAAAATGAGACATTCCGTTTACAGTTTCCTAAAAAGAAACTAATCGAAGTCAGACTTTGATTCTGTATTGTGACTCAGTAGAATAATTTAAAAAAACTAATGAAACTAGCCTGGATTAAAATGATGGAACCTTTGGAGAAGCTTGAAACTAATGTAACTAGTGACATGTTAAAGGTGTGTTCTGTAATCAGGCGTCTTCAGTAATGTAATCAGTAAGTATGTCCACCTTAAGAGTGAAAGGTAGTCACAGTGCTGTTTGGTACCACACCGTAGCTGGACTTAGGAGAATAATGATAAAGGTAAAGGCCAGGAGACCCCCTCCATCCAGCTATAGGCTGGAAGACCCCCTCCATCCAGCTATAGGCTGGAAGACCCCCTTCATCCAGCTATAGGCTAGAAGACCCCCTCCATCCAGCTATAGGCTGGAAGACCCCCTCCATCCAGCTACAGGCTGGAAGACCCCCTTCATCCAGCTATAGGCTAGAAGACCCCCTCCATCCAGCTATAGGCTAGAAGACCCCTTCCTCCATCCAGCTAAAGGCTAGAAGACCCCCTCCATTAGCTAAAGGCTAGAAGACCCCCTCCATCCGGCTAAAGGCTAGAAGACCCCCTCCATCCGGCTAAAAGCTAGAAGACCCCCTCCATCCAGCTAAAGGCTGGAAGACCCCCTCCATCCAGCTAAAGGCTGGAAGACCCCCTCCATCCGGCTAAAGGCTGGAAGACCCCCTCCATTAGCTAAAGGCTGGAAGACCCCCTCCATTAGCTAAAGGCTGGAAGACCCCCTCCATTAGCTAAAGGCTGGAAGACCCCCTCCATCAGCTAAAGGCTAGAAGACCCCCTCCATCCGGCTAAAGGCTGGAAGCCCCCCTCCATCCAGCTAAAGGCTGGAAGACCCCCTCCATTAGGTAAAGGCTGGAAGACCCCCTCCATCCAGCTAAAGGCTAAAAGACCCCCTCCATCCAGCTATAGGCTGGAAGACCCCCTCCATCCAGCTATAGGCTAGAAGACCCCCTCCTCCATCCAGCTAAAGGCTGGAAGACCCCCTCCATTAGCTAAAGGCTGGAAGACCCCCTCCATTAGCTAAAGGCTAGAAGACCCCCTCCATCAAGCTAAAGGCTAGAAGACCCCTTCCTCCATCCAGCTATAGGCTAGAAGACCCCCTCCTCCATCCAGCTATAGGCTAGAAGACCCCCTCCTCCATCCAGCTAAAGGCTGGAAGACCCCCTCCATCCAGCTATAGGCTAGAAGACCCCCTCCCCATCCAGCTATAGGCTAGAAGACCCCTTCCTCCATCCAGCTATAGGCTAGAAGACCCCCTCCTCCATCCAGCTATAGGCTAGAAGACCCCTCCTCCATCCAGCTAAAGGCTGGAAGACCCCCTCCATTAGGTAAAGGCTGGAAGACCCCCTCCATTAGGTAAAAGGTGGAAGACCCCCTCCATCCAGCTAAAGGCTGGAAGACCCCCTCCATCCAGCTAAAGGCTGGAAGACCCCCTCCATCCAGCTAAAGGCTGGAAGACCCCCTCCATTCAGCTAAAGGCTGGAAGTCCCCCTCCATCCAGCTAAAGGCTGGAAGACCCCCTCCATCCAGCTAAAGGCTGGAAGACCCCCTCCATCCAGCTAAAGGCTAGAAGACCCCCTCCATCCAGCTAAAGGCTGGAAGACCCCCTCCATCCAGCTAAAGGCTGGAAGACCCCCTCCATCCAGCTAAAGGCTGGAAGTCCCCCTCCATCCAGCTAAAGGCTGGAAGACCCCCTCCATCCAGCTAAAGGCTGGAAGTCCCCCTCCATCCAGCTAAAGGCTGGAAGTCCCCCTCCATCCAGCTAAAGGCTGGAAGATCCCCTCCATCCAGAAGTCTGTCTCCATCCAGCTAAAAGCTATAAAGATCATCTGCAAACAGCTAACGGCTAGCAGACTCTCTCCAACCTGTTTAAGGTCTCACTGAGTTACAGAAATTGCTTGGTTGCCTCAAAAGTTTGTGTAACAAAGCATTATGGGTAAAACCCTTTTTGTTCAGACCAGTTTTAGTTTATTTAGCTGAATCCCAATTCTAATATAACGTCTGATTTTCATTCATTCTAACTTTTCTGAATCCGTTTGAAGTCAGTTTGAGTTTCTCATCAAAGGTGAGAAATTCTTAGTCCTTTATGCTGGAATGACTCATGATCCCTTTAATAAGAAACGTAAATATTGATCAAGTTTAATGTAAATTAATCTCGAAGTGAAATCCAAGTGTAAAGCTTTGATTTGTTCCATGATTATGAAGAGCTGAATGAGAGCTGATGAATTTACACAGATTTATGTTGGACACTTGTCTCTCTGTTCGGCTCCATCCTGATGATTCAGCACGCTGCGGTGAACAAATCCGTTGTTTGGTTTTTCTTTTGTTTGATTTCGCCCAAAACTTTTCAGTCTTTTGTCTTTTTTCTCCAACTTTCTTCCTCCATCACATAACTCAGTGTCAGCGTGTTGTTCGACAGTCGTACCTGTCCCTGTGTAACGTGGTCACTGAGCAGTAAGAAGCTCACTTCTCCCTCATTATTTTTTGAAAAGAACATTCAAACAAGTCCGACGTAAATGTACCTGAATCAGCTACAAACCTTTTGCCTGAGAAGAACATCACAGTAGTTTAATCCCTCCGTAAGCCGTTTCTACCCTATGTATTAATTCTACCAGTCTTCTGAGCACGCTCAGTTTGTTTTAGAGAACTCAGCCTTTGCAGAAGCTGTCACACATTCAAAAGCCTGATAGTTCACTATTTGCATATTGATGATGTAGCCTGCTCTCTCGCTCATTAGGCCTGTCAATAACAAGACTGACAGAGGACACCTGAAATGTTATCAGTGGAGTTCACAGAGTTCAGCTTATTTAGAGCCATTTATTCATCTGGATAAAACAACCTGTGCTATCTTAATCAACATTTCAAAATGTCAGCTCCATTATCAATATTTAATCTATAGCGCTTGAATTGAAAGTGCTGTGCATTTGAAGGTTAAATGAGGCCATAATTAACAACGTAAAGATAACGTTTAGAAATGCGCCTTTGAGCGACTGCAAAGATGATTAAACTGGTAAATTGTTCGTCTTTTTGTCTCAACAGCAGCTGAAATCCACCCTCCGACTTCTCAGACTTTAAAACACAGAAGCACTTAAAGCCTTTAGGAGACGCGTCAACAAGACGGGAAAATGGGACATTTTTATGACTTGTGCTTTAAAGAAAGAAACAAGCACAAGGTTGTTTGACAGCTAGGCTGCATCACCGTTTGGTAACATTTTATAAGAGTTTGATCTTTCTTCTTATCCGTGTTTGTACAGTGGTGATAATCATTCCTATGCATTGTGGGAAATTGTCTTGATATTTTTCTAGGCAGTTGAGCAGGTCGGTATCAAGGCTTCATTCTTCCTGTCTGCAAACCTCTGATTGGCTTGGTTGATTCGTTTTCACCTGAGAAAACAACCATGAAAAAGATAATAAAAAGGAGCCCAAACTCAGAGAATAGGTCACAAATAAACCGCTCAAATTTATCTCCACCAGCAGCGGGTGATGTGATGTCGGATCTCTGCAGCACAAAGCTGCACCAAGCCGTGGCGGTGAACACACAGAACACTAAATGCTGCTGCAGTTGGCTTTCACCATAAGACACGATCAGACTGCAGGGTAAGTGGCCCAGGCACTAAAGCAAAAAGCTGCCTTCCAATATTTCTGGACACCAAGGAGAAGTTTTGTGCCGGTGTTCCTGAGTGGAAAGTGTCACGGTGACCTCGTCATATAGTAACAGTCTGAGGTCAACATTTAAAAATAAGTTCACCAAAGTGCTTTACAGCCAAGTAAAAGCTACAGTTACAAGCTTCAGGAAAAGAAAAACAACTTGTAATTAAATAGAAAAAAAAGCACAGTTATTGATTTATTTTGCTTTTTTATTTGTCCAGAAAATCTGTTTTATATAATAAACCATAAAAAGAAACAAGTGAAGTTTCCGAGATGATCTGGATTTGGTATACTGAATGACACTTATGACATTTATGAAACAAAAATCAAAGTAAATGAAAATGAAAAAATGTAAGCATCAGTAATATGGATTGTTAAGAGTTCTGTGTATCTGTACAGCAGTATAAAAATGATATTTCCTAATACAAGATGAGACCAAGCTGTAGGAATATCAAACCTGGTGTCTAATTTCTCTGCAAGCAGTGCTAAATGTACATTACATACATAAAAAGCTACACTTAACCCTACATGTGTAACTTAACATGCAGGAGTAATCAATAGGCCACCCCCACAAGTTGTGATCCTTTTACTATTTTCACATTTCCATATGGAGGCGGTGTAGTATTGTATGCTGTTCACACAATAACAGGAAGGCTAAGATGCAGCTTGAGTGTTTTACTTTAACTTCCACAGCGGTTCACGCTGAAGGTTTGTTTGATAATAAGAGAAGAGGCAAAGAAAGAACAGAACGCCCCATTCACTCCTATTTCAGGTAAATAATGTTTAGTTGTAACTAGTTAATTGATGCTTAAAAACACCATACTGGCTTGATGGATTACACATACTGGTGGTTTAAAAATAAATAAAACAATCATGTTTCAACCCTAAATTTAAGCTAAGAGAAGAACCTGAGCATTCTGGATGTAAGCATATTTGAAAGAAGATGGTTTAAAATAATGCATCTTATGAGGAAACACCACAACCTCATCACCCAGACCCAGGCGCGGCCCCTCTTCGCCCCGACCGAGGCGCGGCCCCTCGTCGCCCCGACCGAGGCACGGCCCCTCATCGCCCCGACCGAGGCACGGCCCCTCATCACCACTCACAGCTTTGAAAGGACTCATCCACTCAAATGTCTCAAGGCTACCGATGCAAAACGTGGAACTGATCTTTCAGGTAACAACCCCCAGGTGTGACCCACAGGCAAAATCAAAGAGCGTACGCATCCTTCAGACTGATGAGCTGATTGGCCCTTACCTATGTAACTTTGGCCTGAGATAATTGGACATATCTGGCTTGACTGAGATTCTGAAGCAAATATAATTATGACATTTTCAGCACTAAAGTGAATGTCAAGGATAACCAGTCATGATTTTATTGATAATTTAAAGTTATTCAAGTATTTTTTCAATTCAAACCTTACTGAAGGAAGGCCTGATGTATAATGTAAATACACCAACGTGCTGATAAATGGTGAACCATTCATAAGGTTTACTAAAGATTAATTCAGAAATATAAAAGTATTCTTTTATCTTTCACGCTGGCAGCCTCAAGAGGAACATCATCTGCGTCAGTGACTTCTGACCAAACAATGAAATGAATACAGAAAAACATCTCCAATGGGTTTTTCTCTCCAACATCCTCCAAACATTTTTGCACAGATCACAAAACCGTAGGCTGTTTTCGCCTCAAGGCCACTTTTATAAAAAGAAAGCAGTCTCTTTTCATCTTCAGAAGCCATGCTGCAGTGTGACAGCCAGGAGAAATTAAAGCATAAAGCGCTCTTCTCTTTCAGCATTTGATTGGCCCTTGACCCTCTGTTTTCACAGAGTTGATTAGTTGATTGGAGTTCACTTTGTCAGTGCTGGTGCAATCTGAAATGTGCTTCATGTGCCCAGATTGCATGGTCAGGGATGGGGCGCAGCAATTCCCAGTGCAAATGCTGTGCGATCATGCTCACGACCACTACCTCAGTAACCCATCAGCTCTGATTTAATCTACTCCAAACGCTGAACTCATGAGGGAAGAGCAGAGCTACATAAAAGCAGCTGTTCTGTTTGAGCGTGTGAGACACTCTGGATACCTAAAGAGGAATTCCTGCAGAAGCTACAGATGAGCACATTTGTTTTTGCATCTTTTTATGCACCAAATTCAGACTGATCTGACAAAGGTGATGACATGAGCAGCACTTTCAAATGATCTGAAAAAGGAACGTAATGCTTCAAAATACTTCATATCATAGATAGCACTTAAGATTTATCATTAAAATATTGGGTTTAATGTTAAGCAGGTTAAAAATATTAAAACACTCCCAAACATCTTTATGCCATGAGGCTTTCACAACTGCTCTAACACATCTACTAGTAAAGTTTC
This sequence comes from Callopanchax toddi, assembly GCA_006937965.1. Taxonomy (NCBI): domain Eukaryota; kingdom Metazoa; phylum Chordata; class Actinopteri; order Cyprinodontiformes; family Nothobranchiidae; genus Callopanchax; species Callopanchax toddi. The sequence goes on along the minus strand of SSNR01000698.1, from coordinate 85,955 downwards.
ACATTCAGCATAATTAAGTATTTGTGTTAAAGAGCAGCTAAACTGATGAGACTTTCCTGGAAATGAAACTCGCCTGTAAATCAGTTTCTCTACCTTTAAATAATCAACGACCATACTCGCAAGAACTGAGACAGTAGTTGACCTGATGTGACGTTCAGGACATTTCATACTTCACAAGAAGTCCTTACAGTGCCCACGCCCTGCAGCAGCCCACTCATCTACACCACACTGTCAGACGCTGGATGAGACGAGGTTTTTCCCTCGTCTACCTCGCCTTAAAAGGGACATTTGGGTCATTCTGAAGTGGCGTTTATCAGGTAATTATCTGCAGTAAGGACCACACCCACCGGCGGCATCGCTCAAAGTGAGTGGAGTCCCTAGAAACATGAAGTAGTCCTCTAACCGGAGCAATAGTCAGATCAGTAAAGACATCACTGCTAATCTGTGACAAACTGGAGGCTACGTTTCAGATATTTAAAACAACTCTTGCTCAACAAAGACACATGGATGCGTTAGAATGCTATCTGTAAAACTCTACACTGAAAAAAGAGAATAGTTGAACCAACTTAATTGAATTGCTTCAATTGGTAACAAGTAATTCAATCAAGTTGATCCAACTTAATTTATTAAGTTTGTTTAACTTGACGAATCACTCAAATCATTTAGTTTCTTACAAATTCAAATCCTTCTGACCTAAATTTATGTAAATTCAACTCAAATCTTTAGGTTTTTCCAAATGAAAAACTGAATGATCAAAAAGCACATTTAAAAAAAAAGTACTTGCATCTGTGCAAAATAGTTAAATTTGTGATGTTCTCACAATAAATTTTAAAATGTTCCAGCTCTGCAATGGATTTTTTTTTCTTTTTAGCCAACTTGAAATTCTAATTGCAATGAAAATATTTTACACTAAAAACTAAAATAACATGCTAAAACACACATTTAAGATGATTTACATTTAAATAGTTTTTAAGGTCAAAGTACTTGATAATGTGGTTTTTGATAATTCAGTTTTTTCATTTGGAAAACCTTAAAAATTTGAGTTGAATTTACATAAATTTCAGTCAGAAGGATTTGAATTTTTGATTTGTACGAAACTAAATGATTTGAGTAAGTTTTGACTTAAATTTGTAAAGTTTAACCAACTTAATCATTTAAGTTGGATAAACCTAATTGAATTACTTGTTACCAACTGAAGCAATTCAATTAAGTTGGATCAACTTATCTTTTTCTTTAGTGTGAATATCACTGATTTTACGTTGATTGAACCCAAAAATGTAAGTTGTCTTGACTAAACCAAATTAATAGATCAGATTTAGATAAATAAGTCACCTCAACTACAGCTCAAATATTCTTTTTAGAGTGTTAGTCCTGCATAAGACAGTTTGTTTAGTTTATGGTGTTTATGCTGCTGCAGCTGCATGTGGTTCAGACGTCCATTGCCACATACAAAAATGACCAATACACCCCTTTAGGTCGAGCCTCATCTCTGAACTACAGAAACCTTTTGTGAATTTGGAAACATTCTTTTTCTATAACATAAAAAATTGTTGTGTTTAGTCAGTTAATACTTTATACACTCAGAATTATCAGAGTTCCAAATATGATGAACAAATAAGATTAAGTCAGCTTCTGAGCGCAGCCCTTTGAAATTACATTTCGGGTCCCGACTGTAAATCCCTATTGAAACTAAGTCATTACAGAGCTTATTTTCCTCAATTCATTTTCATTTGATTTAATTGAAGCTCGGCTCCCTCAGTCACACATTGAGCCACGAGAGAGATGAGTGACGCACACAGTTCGCAGAAAGGAGAGCGGTCACTGTCGACAGCTTTGGAGCAGAGTCTGCCTTCTCGTCTGGAATCGGAAAAGAAAACCATACTCGAGTCCAGATGTGCGTCTCGCTTTTGTTACCTGGTTACCGAGAACCAGCCGTCAGTCACCTCACAACATCTGAAGAGTTTGTTTAAAAAAAATAACCCCAATTTGGCACCAAAGAACATGACTAAGAACAAAATATATTTTAAACACCTTGTAAGCTTGTTGCTATAACAACCACTGGACTTGAGTTTAATAACTATTCACAGTATTTCTTAACTACAGCCTCAGAGAAGAGGAACTGCTGCATTCTGAAGTGGTGATTTCAACATAAATAAAGTGATGTAAAGCCTGTTGATTTGATGTTTTCTGATTAAATTGAAGGGGAGAAAGGATTAGTGAGTTCGGAGTGTGTATAGAGGAGGAGACAGACGGATTACATTATGTTAGCCAGCAGGAGTGTGTGCTCAGATAGTGTTGTACAAGCCAGCAGGAAAATGCCTGCTGAGTGCTTCAGCAGGGCTAAACCAGATTTCCACCACAGATACACCCACTGCAATCTATTTTCTTCTTCACGTGTGTTCCCATTAATAAGAGCACTATAATGGCTTCCTCTTAAGTTTATTCATGCGTGAGTGAGTGTTTCTTAATGTAGAGGTGATTAAAATTAAATTGCAATGAACTTAGAAGATCTTAAAGCTATCATTTGTTATGTGAAGTGGGGTTGTGAGGAGTAGTAACAAGTGGCCAGTATCCTACCTGCAGCAGACAGCAGTCAGTTCTTTTTAAGGGGATTTAAGGAGGAATTTTTATAAAGGCAACAGCTGCTCAGAGCAGGAACCATTTCTAGCACCTAAAACAGCTCAAACTTAGTTGTCCAACTATTTTCCTATTTGACTAAAGTTTGTGTTGCTGTGACAACCGTTTGTCTGATTGTATCGTGGCATAAATCTGCAGACTTCTAGATGTGAGAGTAGACGGAGGAAGAGCAGACAGAACAGATCCTGGTGAACATCAATGATCAACCTCATCACAAAGGTTACAAAAGTAACAACAACAAAAAACTTGGATTCTAAAGCAATGAGCTGTAAAAATACTAAATAAAAGCCGTTTTATACTGTAAACATTTACATCTGAATATGTTATGTTTGGCACAAAAGGTGCAGGCGGGGAGCAACACAGGTGAGGAGTTGGTTATAAACAAGAAGCAAACACAGGAAACAAGAAACCAAAGAGGGAAAATCTAAGTAAAAATGCTCCAAATAGAATAAACTATGACAAAACTCCAAAACTGTGACAGATTAGCCGTTAGCTTCACGTCACCTGAAGAATTTGTCCCTGATTTTACAAACGGAGATCCTCCTGACTAGTGTTTACTGCAAGTAAAAGGCGTTTTCACGCCTGTAACGTTTAGTATGTTTAAATCAAACCATGGCTCATTTTGCACAGGTGTGAACATAGTGCTCTCACTAAGGTGCAGAAGACAACCATACTCCACTCTTCCTTTACTGCATTCAAACTCACGTCCAACTGATCCACAGGAGTTCTGTCCCATTGCCCAGGCAATCATACATGTTTATAGGTGCATACATTTGAAAGCTTTGCCATTTTCATCGTCTTCTTTGTTCTTTTTGCAGGTTGCATGTGAGCTACATTACGCCCAAGAACTTTTGTTGAAACTGCTTCTTTTGGTGCACTTAGGTACGCATCTGCAAACTCTCTGGAAATGTACTGAAATGTGCCCAAAATTAACACAGAGGACAGATAGAGGGCTTTGTTTGTGTATTTAACGTTGGACATAACTGAACCTTAAGGCTGCTTGCACCACTTGTTGCAGGAGTATAGTTGAGAGCAGGATAGTAGAGCATGAAGGAGGCTCATGAGGGGCGTAGTTTCAGGCGTGAGTTACTAAGTGACAGATATGTTTTGTCCCCAGAGGTGGAGATGGGATGTAATTGTAAAGCATTTAGTAAAAAGCCCTGGTACTGATACTAATGAGAAAGAGGTAGAAACAAGCAGCAGCAACGTTCATAATATTTATATAACAAGAATATCTCGAGTTTAGGGACATTCAGGAGCTACACCTATTTCATGGCTGATTCTAGGTGTAATTTTGACTAAACAGAGAGTAAGTTAAGAGCCTTTTTGAAAAAAATTACACCACGGCTCACAAACATGACCAACTTCAGGGAGCTCTTAATACTTGGACACTGTTAGGATTAACTTCTCCTCCATATTTGTTTTTGTGGACATGCTGTACCAGATTCTCTCACATTAGAAGTGAAAAAAATAACAAAGCACTGTGTTTATGCAGGATGGCATGCCTGGTGGTGCATTTACACTCTGCTCACCTTGGCAAAACATTCTGCGGTCGCTCAAATACACCACAGTGAGTTCTGCAAAATGCATGATGATGATTTGGGTTGTTTTACACCAGTACACTAGTAATGAAAGGAGAGTTTGTCGGATCATTTTTTGAGCTCCTGCTGAGCATGAGACTTAATCTGTTGGCCGGTAGCCGCACCACGACAGCAGAGAGGTGAAAGGACGAGGACATGACTCATGATTACTAATGCTTTTCACCTCACTTGTAATAAATGAAGCAATGGGAGGCTATTTATTGGCAGGAAGTAGGCGAAACAAAAAATAAAGACTGCAAGTAGACAATGAGGAAGAAAAGCAAATAAATAATGGATTCTCCTTTTCTAAAAGTCAGGCGTTGGGAGCCAATTACAGTGAGCTCTGGGATTAATTGAAAATGACCCTTTGGGCCTGATGTAAAAAGCGCTTTGGCTCATGAAAAATGAGCATGAGCAAGACAATGTATGCAGGGGCTCATTAGAATGTTCAGCATTTCAATTCCAATTAATAACACAATTCATCTTCTGCAGAGTGAGAAATCAGGAGGTTTGTGAACGAGAAGCTTTCTGTGCTGTGAACAACAAAAACTAATGAGAGAAAAAATCATTTATTCTAATTACCTTTATCCTCATTTGCTTTTATTTCCCATCTTTTTTAACATTTGTGGGAGCAGGCAAACAGTGGCTTACTGATACTGGTTCTCCAAGCTTATACGTTGAAGATGGAGCCATCAGCCCTGAATAGTCACCATCCTCCACAAGATACAATCTCTGACTGGGGGAGGGTACAACACCACCCTTACTGTATCACAGCTAAACAACCTGTAGTAAGGCGCAAAATACTGTTGACCAGCAGGAAGCGCCAGGTTTGCATGCAGTGGTGTTGGGTACTACACAGCATCTGTCGTACGATTTTTTAAAAAAGAAGCAGAAGCAAAGGGAAACCTTCAGGTGTCTCAGGACATTTTGATGCATCTGTAAAATTGTGTCACGTAGTTCAGAAAAACCTGATGAAAGCAACTGAATTCCTTTAGATTGGCCCATGCAAATCAATGATTAGGGTAAGAAATAAAGACATCTATAGATTTCTACTGATACAAACAGTAATACAGATCAAATAGTAAAATTGTTCTAATATTCAAGTCCTTTTAAATAGATTAGCATAGGAGACGGGTTTCATAATGCTTCCATATTTATTTAGAGTCTGATTCAAGACTCAGCTGTATTAATGAGGTCAACATTTTAATGTTGGGTTTTTCATTCAGTTATTTTCACATCATTATATTTAGCATGTGTTATTTCTTCATGTTTAATGGTTTTGTAGAGATTTAAAGCTAAGCCAGATCCAAAAGTTCCTAACCCTTTATGGACTAGTGCCGCTAATTCACATCAAACCATTCTGGTCTTAAGGATTAGTACTTTCATCAAAAACCTTCCAGTCTGATACAGGTCTACTGCCCTCTGGTGGAGGATCTACAGCTGGAAAAAGCCTATTTATTTATTACCGTTATATCGTTATGGGGTGGTGTCAGACCTTAGGGACAGCACGCGCCACCACTGGTCACGCCTATGCTCCTGGGGTACCCCAAAGCCCATTTCCAGGCCAGAGAGAACACACGATCTGGGTCTCCCCTGTGATCTCTTTCCAGGACACACTGGAAAAACCTCAGGGGAAGGTATCAGGAGGTATCCTAGCCAGATGCCTCCACCAACTCAGCCGACTATTCTTGATGAGGAGCTCAGAGCTCCCTCTGGATAATGACGCTCGTTACTTCACCTCTAGACCAGCTTCCCTAGAGGAAGATTTAAACTGCTTGGATCCAGAATCTGGCTCCTTACTGGGGGTTAGAATGTAGATTAACCAGTAGATCAACTCAAATCCATCTGCCCCTCCTACCACCACCCACAAACAAGACGCCAAGATACTTGAACTCCTCGTCTTGAGCCAGAAACGTCGTCTGCAGAGTGGAGGACCATGTCCTCAGACGGTTCCAGCCTGTCATAAAACTTCACAGATGAAAGAACGAGTTGCTGATCACTCAAATCACTGTCTTCTCAATACAGACTACAAAAAAAAATCTAATTCAAATCATTTTCCAGTAACTCAGACAGAAATTCCCTCTGTGAAAAACACAACATGTTTACTGAAGTTGAACTGATGCCAGTATGAAGCTCCAGCAGTCTTTAGCTGCTCAAGTCAAGCCGTTATCGTCCAGAATGGCAGCTCTTTTTGTTTTCTCCCTTTTGTTTGCCTGGGCATGCGTTTACTTTCTGAGCTGCAGTGAAAGAATAGTGATACAAATGTCTGTCACCTGTAATCAGGCTCTTCAGGTACCTCATCAGTAACAAATGTGAAAATGCACACCACAGCAGACTGAGCTCTAACACCACATATACGAGTTTATAGACTGTAATCCTATTTCAAAATGCAATCAGGGATATTTTTCTTTTCTTTTACAGATAGAAAAATATACAGCACATTTCTTTCTCCTGTACTGACCACATTAACTATACATCAGTACTGAGAACGTACTGAACTGTGGCAAAGGATTTAATCGATAAAAAATATTAAATCAGCCGAAGCAAATCGTGCTCACACAGCAATATACTGTGTGTGATTTCAGAGGACGTTTGCTCCTGGCTGGTTATGGACTTCACCTGATTTAATATCAAGACAATAAGCAGAGCCTGAATCTCCCCAGGTGTACTCAGAGCTGGCCCTGAGGCAGACTCGGTGGGAGCTTAACCTGCAAATTACAAACACTCATGTTCAAACTGTGCAAAGTATAAAAATATCAGCCTGCAGAGGATACAAGCAGTAAAACTCAAAAACGGATACATGCAAAAACTACCCTTCTTTGCTCCCAGTGAGGAAAAGACAAGGCTAAAATCATTAAGCTTCAGAAAAAGTGGTTAAGAGGGAAGAGATCACTGCCTCTGCAGGTGGAAAGCTACGACCATAAACATGAGAACCAAACACAGGAATGTAATGTGGGTGTTAAATCTGAAACTAAACGAGCGCCTTACAGCGGCAGGCTGCAGTAAAAGTGTCCAATCCAAACCCCTCTATGTAAACTAACAGGACTTGATATTTTGTCTTATTTTGGTTGTAAAGGAACCCCCACAGAATACCGTCGAGGACATGATCATAGCCCTTCTTCAGATCTACAAAACAAACGTAGATCAGAGAACCAAACTCCCATGACTCCCTCAGCGACTAACAGAGGGTTGAGATCTGGATGAAAGCCAGACTGCTCCTGAATCGGAGGTGCATCCATCAGTCAGAGCCTCCTTTCCAGCACTGAGACCTCCAGACAGTCCACATGGCCCAGCCTCCATGTGGCACCATGTGCTCAAAACTTCAGATAATAAAAAATATTCCTCAGGTAAAATTTTACAGACGACTTGTTGATTTTCATAGTTCTCACCTGCGTTTTAATATTTTTCTAAATGAATTTAGCTGTAATGCAACATGGACGCACCTGCAAATGAAGAGACTTCATCCTTCATGATGGTTTTTATAGCTACAACACCCCAGACCCGTTAAACTCAAACCACCTTCTAAACTATAAATATCCCATAATAAGTGCGGTCTATCCAGCAGCATAAAGCATATGCTCATATTTTCTACATGTGACCATGCATTCTGTCTGAAAATAAAAAGAAAACACGTGGCAGGCTGACACTGGCAATTAAATAAAAACATGAGATGCAAGGCCAATTTTAAAACACCGACCAGTGCCTTCCCCCATGCTTTTTAGAGAATAAATATGGATTCAAACTGTGCTATGTCAGATCTCGAAGTCATTATCTGACTCTTAAAATGATCTGTGGTCAGGCTTCCAGGAAAAGGTCCTTCCTCTGTCCTTAGTTTTTCTTTAAATTCAGTGCAGCCTGATGCCTGAGGGGAAGTAAACACGACAGCCTCGGTCCGTTCCCAGCTCCCAACCTCATTGCAGGTTGTGCTTTTTAAATTTCTCCTTCTGTATCATAATGTTCCTTTGCTCTCTGAGAATATCAAACACGCAAAAAACACCACATGCAGAAAGAAAAAAACAGATCCTGAAATTTATCGAGAGCAGGCAGAGAAGAAATTGGGTCTAGATTGTAAAGTGTCGAGCTTCTGCTTGATAAAAAAAAAAAATCCAGCCACCTGGGGATATCAACCATGAACTGTGCCCTGGTAATGACAGAAAACACAGACTAGGAGACAAAGCCTTCATTGATATAAAAAAATAAACATGAAATGAAGCACAGCACACCAGCAGCGCCTGTAACAATGCTTTCATTAGACAGTAACATACACATGAACCTCTGAGTATTTAGAGGTTGTGCTTCATCATGAAGTGCACTGGTGCAAGACGAGGCAGCTGCAGACTGGAATGTTCAGTCAGTCATTTCACATCCCTGATTGAACAGACTGCAGGGACAGCAGTCGATGTTCTCATCCCCTCCCCGACTTCAGCAATGTCGATATCGTAGAAACACGTTGGAACCATTTCCCAACACCGATATGATAATAAAGTTCAAACATTGCAAATAGGAATCAAATAAAAACAATAATAAATAAAACTGGCACTTTTCACCTGTAGATCCTCCACCAGAGGGCAGTAGAGTATATTACTGTATATGGCAGGTTTTGTAGAAAGTACTAATACTAATACTCCACTTGGCAGATTTTTTTCTGGAAGTATTTTGAGACAAATTTGTGGCAGTGGTTTATAAAAGCTTGATGCATTATGACATGAGGCAACACATCAAGTATATTTAATAGGCATCCGATCAGAAATCAGAAGTTGAACCTGGAACAAACAAGCGCCCGTCTATGAAGCAAAAATGATCCTTTGAGTGAGTCTGCAGCCCTCGACTGCACACAGGCTGTTGACGCAGGCAGACACTATCTTTTTTATGTTCAGAGGTTTTCTGATGCGAGGCCTAACTAAACAAACGCAAATAAAAAATCTTTGAGACAGAAAAGTTCAAATACAATATAAAGCATTCGTCTTATTAACCACATATTGTTCAATACATTTTACTTTACGGTAACTGGAGCTACAAACCTTCACTTACCAAAGAGCAGACTTGTGAGCACCATTTTTAAAACCTGACTAAACAGCAGAGTTATTAACTCCAGTTCTTGTTGCTGAGGAAGGAATCTCTTCAAGACCAAGAAACTTGGAATAAATCGACTCATCAATTCCAGGGAATTTGAGGGTTTTTTTATTAGGGAAAACATGAAACCTTTATGCTTCATATCTACAGATTTTTCTATAAACAAAAAAACCCTCAATACATTGTTAGTCTCTTTAAAATATTGCATGTGTGTTAGAGTTTATAGGTATGAAAATCATGTTACTGAAATGAGTCAAAATGGTTTATTTTTGATCGTATTCCCATTTCAAACCCTGTTTCTGAACAAAGGGGTGACCACTAAATTATAGAAATGTTAAAGACTATTCTAAATAAGCCATGTTAGTGAGTTTGTCAATATGCATAAAAATGCTGCAAAACTACTTTCCTCTGAAAAATCAATCAATCCAACATTTATCAAACAAAAAGCCAAGTGAGTTTGCTTTGATTCTAAATGTCATGGAGCCTGTAGGAGGCTTCACTTCACCTGAACCTCCCAGAGAGGGGCGGCCTGAATAGGTCGTCTGGAAACACCTGACTTTTTATAGGTTTTCCACCCAGTCCTACAGTTCCTGAGTGGACATAAAGAACAGGAAGGTTAGATAACTAACATGCTGTATAAATGATCAAACTTCAGGGAAATAATTTCATGTTTTCATCCTGGACTTTACTAAATAGTCACAGGAAAAGGTAAATAATTCACCCACTTTTACGGAAATATTCAGCTTTCACTATTTATTATAAAAACAACCAACCATTCTTTTGATTACTGAAATCATGATTATTTAACACACACCAACAAACCATGGACTGCTATAAGAGCTGTAATAGGTAGGGCTGCACAATTGATCAAAAACTTATCACAATATCAACATGTGCAATAGGCATATCGCAAAACACGACAAGAATGATAAATAGCTCAAATGTTTCCATATACTATACATCAGTTCTTTGCAAGCTAATGCATTGTGTCAATCACAGCTTGAAGTATTTGACCAATCAAATGTAACCCTTCCAATATTTGGCCAGTCACTTGAATCCGTTTACATTAGATGCCTGCGCCCGAGTAGACGCTGTTGGATGGCAAACATCTGGGTTATCTTTGTGTCGCAGTGACTGGGTGCAAGACAAGGAAAATGTTGATGACAAAGACCTTGTGGTTAAAAAAAAAAAAAAAAAAGCCGTTTTATGAGTCAAGACCCGTAAAAGACAACGAGAACTTCCCCTGAATGCTGCATTTTACGCCAGCCTGAGCTGGTTTAAAAAAGGAAATGTTCAAACCCAAAACTGAGTCATTTCTTAACCAGACAGGTTGGAAAAGTGACATTTTGGCTTGCCATAACCACAAGGGGAAACACGACTAATCTCAGTTGTCACATCATTTACTACATATGATATAGTCATTGTAAGATTAAGCACATAAAATCTGCAGGTGTTGTGCATCAATACTGCGAGGACATCACAAATTAAAACAACAAGGCATGTTTTGCTCATTATCAAACTTCCTTTGTGTGTTCTGCCTTCATTCTGTGAAATATACTTGTCCTGATCTTTAAAAACATCCCCAGAATGCACACCTTTAGCCTTCATAAGCACTGGATGTGCACTTCATATGTAAGATAAAATAAAAGAACGCTTGTAAAACAAAATGTGGGAAACAAGAAAAATCACTTGTTTTTAAATTAACTGCAGAGCCCCGATTTTGCAGGCGATTTGCACCAACTGTGTGCCATTTGACTAAATCATTAAAGTAAAACATTCCAGCTCCTACATGAATAAAATGGCAAAAGCGGAAGCCTGCAGAGCCTCCAACCTCTGTCCCCGACCCTTTGTGCTGCTTCTGGATCAGTGTAAATGGAAGGGGAGAGGGTTCAAAGGTCATCTTATGCAGGTGTTACTGCCTCATTACAGCCAACAAGATCAGATGAAGCTCAGCTCCTTTAGAGAACCGTGACCTCTGCATGTGTGCTCAGTGTGATGATCCACATTGTGCTTTTTATCTGCTAAAAGATGTCATCCTGGAGAAATGATCAAAGTGGGTTTAAATATTTTCTTGTACTTTAACGCTGCAGCACTTCCGTTTCTTCGTGGTCTCAGTTTCAGCTGTTCTCAATGAGAGGATGAAACTCGTTACATAAATTCATTACAGAGTGAAATATTTGAGCCTTTATTTCTTACGTTTTGATGGTTACGACAACAGATCATGAAAACCCCAAATTCCGTTTTCAGTCATGGTCAGTGAAGTAGCTTTTGGTGCCTTTGCCAGTAAATGCCAAGTCCTGCTGGAAAATGAAATCAGCATCTTTGTTAACACTGTCGACAAAAGGAAGCATGAAGTTCTCTAAACTGTCCTGGTAGAGGCTGTATTATACTTCAGAAGATGACACGGCCCTAAATCATCACCGCCTGTGGAAACGTCACACTGAAGACACACGTCTCTGGTTCAGGTGTGGCTTAACGAGAGGAATGTGACCTTTTAGTCGATACGTAGGACTCATCTGTGCGTCTTGGTGCTCTGACTCCAGCTTCAGTCCACTCCTTGTGAAGCTCCACCAGCTTCAGGAATGGATTTTGCTCGACAGTCCACTCAGGGCTGCGGTCATCCCTGTTGCTGATGCACCTTCTCCTAACGCACTTTATTAATATGCTTCCATACAGCCGTCTGAACAACAAGCTTCTTTAACAATAACCTTTAGTGGCTCCTCCTCCTCGTGGAGGACGTCAGTGACCGTCTTCTGGACATCGGTCAAGTCAGCAGTCCTCATGGTTTTGCATCCTACTGACCCAGACTGGAGACCATTAAAGGCTCAGGAAACTTCTGCAGATATTTTGAGTTGACTAGCCGAGTAAAGTGACACCATGAGATTCCAATATTTTACTTTTTTTTTTTTTACAATATCCAAATTTTCTGAGACACAAAATTAGATTTTTTATTATCTGTAAGCCACATTCATCAAGATTACAAGAAATAAAGGCTTGATATATGTCACTAAATGAATCTGAGTTTCACTTATTAGCGAGAAAAAATATCAGGATAATCAAATTAATTTTTGAAGTCGCTTGGATCAAAGAATCTGCCAAATATAAACATAATTTTAGGTAGTTTGTGATTGTCCTGTTTTATACCTGATCTGTGTAAACACTGACCACCCTGAAAGAAGGTCACAAGTCAAAACACAACAAATCAAGTTGTTTTGTTGTGTTTGTGAAGGGATATTTCTGTCATTTTGATGTGTGTGTGTAAAAGTTATAAATGATCATCATCTTAACCACTTCCTGCCTTTATTATTATTATTATTTTACTGAAACTCCTGATAGATTCTCTACCGTCAGATTGTTTACAGACTTTAGACGAAGTAGTGTATGTTAGAAAGCTTTCTGATTGGCAGGAAAACCAGGAGTCAGTGTCTGATATAACAAACTGAGCAAAGTAGAATTGTTGAGGCCAAACACATTTTCACACAGACTGTTTGGCACCGTTTGAATTGTGAAATGAATCCATTCACAAAGTGAAAGTCTCATTAGTTGGCCATCTGCTGATGGCTGTCTGAAGTCAGTTTGCTTTTACAGAAAATTCATGCTTAAACTGGGAGGAAATAAAAAGTAACGGCAAAAGAAAAACAACAGTTAGACATACAGTTTTTGACCAAATACCTTAGTACCCATGTCAAATTGAAGCACGATGGGATAAAAACTAATTACTAAAGACATTCTAAAAAATTAAAAATGTGGATGTTTAAATTTAAAAAACATAACCTTATACCACTTATTATACTGGTCCCATTTTGACTAGTTGTAGCTCATTTTTTAAAATCAAAACTATCATCCATTTCTCCAAACTGAGGTCCTTCATAGAACCATCTACAACAGGTTAGATATTTCTTCAAATCCACATCAAAAGATCTACTCCTAAACCAAAACAGGGTGTGGATTTTTCTGGTTCAGATCAATTTTATTTATATTTCTTCAAATAGTTGTGAATTTTCTCCCCACGCCCACATCTCTTCACTTACTGAAGAGAAAATGTAATATAGTTTTCACACACATGTAAACAAAAGATAATTAAATGTACGCATCCTATAACTCAAATAGTAAAACTACAAACATCCCAGAATAAATGGTTAATCTCATCAGCTCATATTTTTAGTTATCAGTCACTTCAAATGGTGGCAGAGCTGATGAGTTTGAACATTTACAGCCGCAGTATTTTAGTTTTTTCTAATTGAAAACTTTTACTTTTTATCTGCAGCAGAAGTGGTCCATCCTGGTCCTCAACATCCAGCATCCTGCATGTTCTTCTCTGCTCTGACACACCTGATTCAAATGAATGCTGATTAGCAGACTTCAGCAGAACTTGATGACACGAGGAAGTAATTTGACACCATTTGAATCAGGTGTGTTGAAGCAAGGCGTCGTGCAGGATAATGGTCCCATATTTGATCGATTGCTGTCATAACAGAATTCTTTAATGACAAATGATTTATTCAGTCAAACCAGAACATGTTAACAGCTAAAACACCACACATGTATCAGCAATCTTCACTTTTTTATATTTTTAAGATAGTCTGACGTGATTTCGTGTCAGGCTGAATATAACTGATACTGGTAAATGCAACAGCTCCATTTTTTTTAATGAAGTATTGCATTTGCTGCTTGTTCAGTTAAGTGAATCCCTTATAAAGCATTTATGATTTCTAGAGATTATTTGACATTACTCTGAACCAAAAAAGAAAAACATCATATTTTACTATTTGATTTAATTTAAAGTAAAATAACTAGGTGTTGGGACTTTAACATGTCAATTTCAATTCATTAATTAGTAAAAAAAATAATGCATTAAAAATTGAATGCAATTAATCGCAGCTTGCATTTGAAGCAAAGCGGGACACTTGGCATGATTTCCTGTTACCCCAATCAGACCTGACGCAGCCTGTAAGGCTGACAGAGCCCGTCGCTGTGAACTCAGCCCTCCACTCCTTACACTGAGACACTGGACGTCCCCCTGTACGTCCCACTGGACGTCCCTAGCCTTTAGATTTATTCCTGCCCCTTCCTCGCCGTACAGTCCAGTCCAGATAGAGACCCGACCCGGATCCCACAATGAAAACGAGGCAGAAGTGTCGGAAGACAGCGGGTCAGTTTGAACACAGCCCTGCAGAAACCGATCCACTCATACTGTGTTTACACACAGTGGTAATCTTTGATTATTATTATTTTAAAGCTATACCCTTCTGAAATTGTACTGAAAATGAATAAATAAAATAAAGTACTGTATACTTTAGGGTCTGTCCAGTTTTAGTCAGGGATATTTTATTGTTTTTCTACCGTTTTGAACTGAAATGCAATTTAAATTGTTATTTTAGGAATTAAAAGCTTGAGTTTACAATATTAAAGTTCAGGTCTATTATTTGATTCTGTCCCCACTAAAATTATTTTAAACTGAAAATTGCTTTTTAAGGCAAATTTTGTTGTTAGTTTAAAATGCAATTAATTGTGATTAATTACAAAGTCTAATTTGATTAATATATTTAATCGAGTCCCACCACTAAACATAACTAAATTAAAGATTTGGTAAAACTGCCTGTTTAGAACTTGAAATGTGACCTGATTGGAGAGACTTGAGGCTTATTGATGACTCAATCAGTGCTTCCTGGTTAAATCAAGGTTATAAATACATGAATTGATTGATTGAATTTCTTTCCACAACACTATAACAAATGATCTGTTAAGTCAACTATCACCATGAGGCTGTTTTTAAATCTTTATTAGTGGATTTCATTCACTAATGGAACAGAGGAAACAATCTGTTGCCTCTTGTTTTTTTAATGCATGCTCCATATTGCACAATTCTCTAATCCTCCACCGAATAATGAGGTTTATATAAGGGAGAATGATACTTTACACAATAACATTAATGTAGCAATCATAGGTGAATAAAAAGCAGGTAAATTGTGTTTTATTATATCATCTCTTTTACAGCAGAACACAGAGTTGCTTTCACTTTCCCTTATTCTATTCATCCAGAAGGAGATTTAGTTATTAAAAAGAAAATGCTGTGTGAAATCAATTTTCTTTGCCTAAGAATGATTACACTTTGAGATAGAAGTCAAAGATCAACTCCGTTTTCTTGGAAACATATCTGTGAACCCTACAGATTTCTCCTGTTTTTTTTTTTATCTCTGCAGATCAGACATGAGCAAATACAACGCTCACAAAGCTGTGTGCATTCTGCAACTATATCACAAACGACGACAAAGAAACTAAAAGTCGTGCACCGTGAGTCAGAGCACACAGAATGACGGGAGCCTGCTGGGATCAAACGTCTGAAAAACCACAACATCGCTTCTTGGAGAAAAAAAAAGTGCCTTATGAATTATTGTTTGGTTCAGCGTGTGGGATTTCTCTCCTCAGTAACACAGATTTCTACCTGGTGGGATGAGAACAAACACTAATCAAGTGGAGATGAGCAAAGAGCTGCAGGCTCTTCCCTTTATGCATGGTAAAGATTTCAGCAGAGGTGGAACTATGTTCACAGTGGTGTGGAACTCAAACATGTTTAGGTACTTTTAATCCACAGTTTTAACTTTAGTTATTGTTAAATGTACATCTTGATTTAGGCCAATAGAAAAAACTAACTACAGATTTATTCTTCAGCTATTTGAATGATGAACCCTGACGGTTTGAGTCATTTTGGCAGATTTAAGATGGTTATGAGTTCAAATAAATACATTTAAAACATCAAAGAGTAAGATGGTACATTTTGAATAAAAAATATTTTCTTTTTCAAGAATGCATAAAAAACTATGACATCACAAATATAAAGACAAGTTGAGACATGATGAAAAAATTGGTTTTAAATTGATCCAAACAATTCATAATACATCAAAATGCTCCATTATGATATGCATTTTTTTCAAATGCCTACCTTCATTTATTTTGAATAATACTTTTTATGTGTACCTTTTAAGCCACTCCCCCCCTTTTGATGTAAACAAAAAGGATGTTTTCCTGAATTTTTTAAAATAGAGTGAGTTTATTGTTAGCCTCAATGGTAACTGCTTTGTTACAATCTCATTTGTAGGTCGCTTTGGATAAAAGTGTCTGCTAAAAAACAAAAGCATTCTTTATATTTGAACCCCTTCATGGCGCTGTAATGCAAATCCTACAGAAATGAGATTAAGTCATGTTGTTTCCTGGACATGCAGAGGACATGGCTTGTTTTCAGCTGCAAAATTTAATAATTTTGTGACATTAGAACGTGTTCATTTCTATCTGGGTTTCACAGCAGCCAGTCACGTGACTGTAAAGGGTCATTACAGCATGTTTACAAACAGCAAGCCTTTTCTTTGTTCAAGCTTTTGTTTTGGACCAAAAGGTAACAAACATGGCTAGAAAAAAAAAAGCTTTCAGTCTCAGAGGTGAGAGAAAGGTTTCTGAAAAACGTTGGGAAACTAAAGACAGCAAGGATGAAAGTGATGAAGGCAGAGATGAAGAGTATCGACCGAGTTCTCAGGAGTCCAGCAGGGAGGAAGATCTGCTGTGAACAGGGGACAGAGCAGCAGGTAAAAGACACAAAGAGGTGTCAGAAAAAGAGAGGCTTTGTGGGAACCCAGTTAGAGGTGGAGGTGTAGAGCAGAGGAAGTGATGATGGTGTCACTAGGTGTGGTTGTGTGTGATATCCATATTTATATGGATAGCTGAGAGCTTGCCCCCACCCCTTCTTTTTCATAAAGCTGACAGATTAAAGTTATGAAAAAAATATTTTTCCACCCAAAAAAAATCAAAAATAACCGTTTGCAGTGAAGGGGTTAAGGGTTTTAATTTAAAACATGTTAGACTTCATAGTGTAGATGGAACATTAGAAAAGTGTTGACTAATTAAGGAGATTTACTTCATTAAACTTGAACTCAGAGGACTGTGAAAAAAACAAACAAACATAAGGTTTGATATTGTATCAGTAACCACGGGACAAAACTATGTTTTTATAACATTTCTAACATGTAAAGATAGCCAATAAAAATAAGCACTAATGTTAATGCTAATGGACTAGAAAACGCTGCGCAGGTTCACGGCATCATGATTGGTCATCACACCACCTTTTAGGGTGTGTAGAGAAGGTGGCGCTGCTGCAAACACATCAAAGTTCCTAAGAACTAAAGGACGCATGGTGTGTTGTTTCAGAGCTGATAACATGAACTACTGTCCACATTCATGCTCGACAAGTTCAAAACAGAAGATAGATTTAAGACGAGCGATGGTGTGAATACAAATCAGCACACAGAGGCTCAAACTACTGTAAAATATTTAAATGGAGCGTGCACTTAGCACAGAGTGCACAGAGAAGTGATTTCTTTTGACCCATCACTGTGAGAGATGTTCTCTTGAGGGATTTCACAGCATACATGTGAGGAGGCAGCAGCTATGAAATAAATGTTTGCAGAGACCCTGCACACACTCGAGCATATTTATCCTCGTTTTATCCCAAAGAGCTTAAAGACAAATACGGAGACTCTGTCACAGTTTGACTGCAGCTGCATCTAAACCCTCACACGTGAAGAAAACAGAGCATTCAATAGTCAAAGAAAGACTCCCACAAAATATGAACCTTCTAAATGAATCAGAACACAAGTCGATCCAGAATCAGATGTTCTGAGTGGACGTTTATGAGCTGATAGAGAGCTGATCATCAATATTGCTACAAGCAGAAAAGTAATTTTCTCAGTTATGAGCCTCAGCATGATGAAAGAGTTGTGACAATTAAATGCTTAAGTGCTAAACAAGAAACTTAGTGGTTATAGTTTGAGTTTCATTAACTGAAGATGGCTCAAAATCCTCCTGGGGACCAAAATCTGCACTTCTGATAAGAAAAACCTCATGATTTTTCATGAATACGTTTACTCTCCACATGTCATTGTCATGCTTTGCAGCCATCTTCAGGTGCACACGTCCACCTGTCCATCTCTGCTGCTCATCTGCTTATGTGTTGCAGAGGCAACAGCTTCAATAGAGATCTCCTGACCTCCCTGTCCCCAGCAGGACTCGGAGGTGTTCCCAGACCAGCTGTGGGATCAAATCTCTACAGTGAGTCTGCCCACGTCTCTGGAAGGCATCCAGAATGGATTCCTAATAGATGGCCAAACAACCTCAACCTGCTCCTTTTGATGAAGAGGACAGACTCCAAACCATTTGAATGAAGGACCACTGCCTCAGGCTGACCTTCATCCCAACTGATTCACACTTGGCTGTAAACCATCCCAGTGTCCTCTGAATGTCTCAGCTCAGTGAAGTCAACACAACCACATTCTGCCAAAAGCAGTGATGCAATCTGAAGTCCCCATAAAACAGGTGACCTGCAGATTCACACGAGTTCTTAAAAGTCAACTTGATAAGAAAATAACAAAAACAGATTTAGGGAATACTTGAAACATATTGTATATGTTGAGAATGATGAGTAATATGCATGGAAATCCAGAAAATCTAAGTTGCGTGGTTTTTTTTTTTCTTTCCCACTCTTGTGTCATTTCTGTCCTGGCTTCTTTGGTTAGATTACATAAAAATGTAATTTCTCTGCAACTGTTCAGGACAGTGTGATTAGAGATTACATATATAATCCTTAAGACTTCAGTAGTCAGAAAACCATCTGGAAAGACAGGCATCCTCTCCATCTCTGGAGGAAATCAGATCCACTTTAGTAGAGACTGAAACAATCACACGACACACCTACAGAAGGAAATCCTCCCGTTTGGCTCGTATCGCCCCAGGTGAGCTCAGGTCAACAATCGTCTGAGGTCAAACACTGGGGTCTAACTTCAGACATTTCCTGCACAACAAATTGACTTTTACCTCTTTCCAGGAGCCTAAAAGAAAACAGAGCAGATGTCTACTATTGATCCAGCAGAGGTGGGATAAAGTAAACTTTTAAAGCCCAGAGTTCAGAATCTTGTCTCAGAGCAGCAGCTGAGAGGACAGAGAGGAAATCCGTTTGGCGAAGTGAGTTTGTGACAAGCCTCTGGCTCTTAAAAAGAGAAAAAACCTCAACCTGATTAATGCAAACCCCAGCTAAGGCTCGGTGGGTGTTAACGTAACACAGATGTGCTGAAGTAGAAGTGAGAACACAACTTCTGAAGCTGTAGAGGTCAAGGGTCAGAACAAAACTAAAACCCATCCTATGATAAGGCAACCAATTAACTAGAGAGAGAAAAACATGTCCTCACACGGTGTTCCTCCTTAAGTTACATAACCAGAAATCACTAAATGCAAAGTGGGAGCAGTCCCCAGTTTCAAACCATTACACAGATGGAGTAATTAACACTTAATTATGCAATATCACATGTTTTATTCATGACCGACCAAAAGCATGTCACAGACTAAAATGTCATGTTCTTTAAACCCAAAACAGATGCAACCGTGTTTATTTATGATGTGTTTTTATACCAGATTTGTGACGTTGGTGCTGCAGTGTGTTCTGTGATAAACTGTGATTGTGTTGGTTGGACTTGTTTGGAGCTGCATTCTAGTAAAGTCACTAGAAACATGTCACATCACAGTGAGAATTAAATAAAAAATAGAAAGTGTAAAGTATAATTTGAGATGAACTCTTGTTAAGGTCAAATCTTATTTTACATGCATGCATTATAACTGGCCAGTGGAGGAACAGAAAATCATAGGGGGGGGGGTCTAAAATAGCTTATTGTTCTTGGGTAAAAATGTTAATATTTGTAGGAGGTTTAGAGGTTAGTGTGTATGTTTGAGACTCTTATTTTGAAGGACTGAAAGAAGTTCTTTGAGATCCCCAATGGATGCTGCTGCAGAAATAAAGGACTGGTCCTGAAAATGTCTCGTTTTTTTGTAGTTTAAATCAAAGGAAACTGAACCAGAACCTTCAGATGTAATAATAATAAAAACAGAATATTCAGCTTCAGGGTTTTCAGGTTTGATTCCCTGACTGTTCTTAACTCTGCCTTGTTTTTTTCCTTTACACCTTCATAATGCCATCTACCTCCATAAGCTAAAAAAATATGCTAAAGATTTAATTTCTATGTTACAGCAGCTAAATGTTCAAGTAGGCGTCCGTTTCTGTCCAGCACTGCTCAAGCTCTTCAAGACTTTGCAAACGTGACGCGGTACAACTTGGCGATAGTAAATGATCTGATCCTGATTGCATCCCTCCAGTTTGTATTATTAAAATAAGTTGTTTGTGTCGTTATCAGAAACCACTGGTGGATTGCAGCCTCGCTCTGATTTGCTTGGATTAGCAAATCTGATCTCCCAAGTTACTTTCTCCTGTGATCGCCTTTTACTGCAACTGCACATTAACACCATCATCAAATGCACGAGGCGACTCTCCTCCTAATTGCAACTGGCATTCGGAAGTTAAAAAACATGAAAGCTTTGAACTCGCCTGCTTGGATATCCCTAATGTGCCTCATTAAACTGTACATGACACACTCGTGCTTCAGGCCAGCGGATGCTAAAGAGACAAAAAGCAGGAATTCGAACGCTGCTGTGCCGAGCTCTCGGCGGATGGAGTGCCCACTCTTGGCGGTTGTGGTTAGTAAAGTTTTGATTCATCACTTTGTGTGGGAAGAGACGTGATCAGACTTTGGGATTTAATTTCGGCAAATGCATCTCTTTTTGTTCAGCTCGGTAAGGAGGATGGAGCACTCCTCTGAGACTCTGCTGCATAAAAAATGTGGATTTGACTTTTAATTCTTTTTTTAAGGAGAATGCTTTTAAAAGCCTCGCATTAAGACACACTTACTATATTTGTGCACCAGCAGAGTGTGACAACATTTCTCCCAGCTGACGACAGCCCCAGACGTCAAATGGATCCGTATAATAGCTGGCATTATCATTACATAATGTTCTTAGCTGGGTGGAGGGAGGCAGCTTGTATCTGATGAAGCCGAGCCGCTGCCAACTTGAAACGCTGTTTTTGTGGCGAGGTGGTTTGATAATGATCCATAATGTGACCTCGCTGAAATCTGTCCGGTTTTCTAACCGTTGGGTTCTTTTCACAAGGAAACAAAACACAAACACTCCGGGGAGTCATTACTACTGTATGACAGACTGCACTTAGACTCCTAATAGGCTTCTACTGAGCTGAATCACTCTTTACATTGAACCGAGCGCCATGAGGCCCGAGGGATGCAGCCTGCCGGTTTACCAAGGTCTGGAAATGGATCTGGTCTGGTGGAGGCAACAGATGGTCCGGGTCTTCCTTTTCTTTTGTCCTTAAAGGTGAACTTGTTAGGAGATTATCCACCTCAGACGAAAAGGATTCAAACATTACAGCCAAAGTGTTTGTCAAGCAGCAGCTACTCAAAAATGACTGCGATCCGTTTAATTGCTTGTGATTTTCATTATTCTTCAGTCCGTTTTCCTTCAATTAACATCAGATTCAGTGCTCCAGCATTTGCACATAGAACCATAAAAAAGGAAGAGGAAAAAAACATGAGTAATACTAATTTTCTACATCTAAATTAGGACAGTGCATTGGGACATGTTAGCTCATTCCCCTCCTTACATCTGACTGCTGTGTAGTCGCTTCTTTTCTCTGCGTTATCATGATTATGTGGAAGAAGTACTCTCGCTGGGGCACTCAAGCTTTTGAAGGCTTTGAAGAGAAATTACTTTGGTTTTTAAAGGTTTGTCTTAGATTTTAAAAATTTGTTTTAATTAAGGAGAAGCCAGAACATGGCAGAGCCCCTGAGAAATGCTAACTTTTAGAAAAGTCACATTGCAACTGCATTTCCTAAATATGTTTAATACATTTAACATCATTTTTTTAGTTTTGTTTTTTGCTTTTTGGTTAAAAGGGTTGTAAACCATTTTAAAGGAAGGCTGTGCTGAATTTAAATGTTTGGTTTGATGCTCCAAGTGTATTCTGAAATATTCAGCTGCAGATTCAACGTGAAAATAGATCAGGGTTTAGCCGAGAGCACATAAACCCTCTGGACTGCAGAACACTTTGGATCAGTCAGGGTGAGTTCAGCGACCTCAGACAAAACAAACTTTGTTAAACAATCTTTTTTTTTTTTTTTTTTTGCAAACAGGAACCAAAAAACCATATGCCTCAAAAACAGAGTCCAAATAAATTTTCTTAATCCCCCATTTCTGGATTTCTTCTAGTTGTAGAAAGGCAAGGTTTTTCTGAATGGTATCAATATAAGCTAGAAGCTCAAATGTGCTCTTTTCAAATAATTTTTAAAATGCCTTTAATTCTGTGGCAAATATCCAGGCCAAACTGTTTCAGCATGCAGGCCTTTATCAGAGTCCAACAGATTCTAATCAACGTCCAGTCCTTTTAAGGACATAAAGGTCAATTAGTGCTACAGCTGTAGAGAATCATCTAATTAGAGACCACACCCTTAAAAACAACAAAAACACCAAGGCTCGATTACAGGAAGGGGCGTCAAAGATCAAACCTCCACATTAAAAGCAGCACAATTAAAAACAAGCTCCTGAAAAAATACTAATCAGTTCAAAAATGACAAAAAGTACACCACAGGAAAATATATAAAAGTATTTATCTGTATACAAGTTCTAATTCAGTCAAGAAGATTTTATGGCTTTAAATGTGAAAAACCCCTAAAACAACTTCAGTTTGCCTCATTTTATAGTGAAAAGAGTAAAATGAATGAGTGAATTTATAAAATATGGAGGTCATTAACGTCACGCGCCGCCGTCTCTCCACAGCAGTTATTTTGCATCTTTGCACACCTGTCATAACATACATCTCAAATGTAATTTTCCCCATATTAAAAGAGTTTAAATTGCATAGTTTTATATTCTTGCACGTTTTTCCACACTTCATATACTTTCATTTTGCCCATATAGTTGATTTTACAAAGTTAAATTCTTTTTTTTTTTTCCACATCTGAATTTGTTGTTATTCTGTCATTTAGGATTTCGAATCGTTTGATTTTTATTGTCTCGCTGGCTGCAAAGAATAAAAATTCATTGTACAGGGATTTGTCTACACTGTGCATGCAACCATTAACGTCAATTTAAATAGCAGCAAGCTAAGTTTTCTTGCAGACGTCTTTTGCTTCTACTGATTGAAAAACGTGACTAAACGATTTTAATGCTGCAGCTGATGTGCATTTCTTTAAGGACTGATGTACCTTTAATAGATGGACCATTTTAAAAGGAATAATTATTTGAAAAGTTTTTTTATGTGTTGAAATCAAAACAATATAAATTTGAATATGCACATATAGGAAAGTTGTTCCTCTTTTGATCCCTTTCCTTCGTTTCTCCAGCTGATGACTAAAAGCAAACAGTCGGCTGGCTCCTGTAAGGAGAAACTGGTTCTGTCAACATGTGGCTCTGAAGCTTATCTCTCAGAAACACAGAGGCCGCTCAGCCATGTGGGTCACGGCCGTGTTTTCTTCAGGCCTTGGCAGGCATGTGGTCCTCAACAAGCTCTACAAACCACCATTAATTAATGTGGCAGAGATCCTGATGTCCGAGCGGTTTTTGATTACCCCCCTTTGGGTGTGGGAGTGGGGGGCTGGGACTCTTGGTGGGTGATGCACTTTTCTGTTTCAATTAGAATCAGAGTTGAGTCACAACGAATTAGAAAACGTTGCTGTTGTGCTGATTAACCAGCAGGTTCTTAGCCAGGATGGAGAAGTCCCCGTGTGATTTGGTTCATAAGGGATCAGGCCGCCTCCCTGCTCCACCCACCCCCCAGAGGACGCACACAGATACTGGACCATGTCCCGCGGGGCCATGATGAGCCAATTTAGGATGGCGCTGCTTCTTTTAAATCACAAACAGGAAGGCCAGGATCCCCTTCTTTTTTGTATTTTGGGAAGCAACAGATTGAAAGCTCCAAGTTGTTGAAAAAAATCCAGAGGCAGCATTTTCATTTTCACCACAGCGGTGCCTTGCGTCATTGCCAGAAGGGAGAATTACTTCACCTCACTGTGATTCATATGTAGGAGTCCAGGAATGATCAGATCAGCCTCGCAGCTAGAGCGATAAAAAGTAACTAACTCTGCAAGTTGGATAGGCACACTGGCTGAGCTGATAAGGGAATGTGCTCTAAATGTATTGTCAGTTATTCTCATAAAATGTTCTTTTTAAATCAAGTTGGTGTTAGCCATCAGTTAGAAAGTCCTTCAACGTAGCAAATTATGGTAAACCGTCAGGCACCGTCTGCCTTTTTAGAGCGTCTTTGTCACGACATTCTGAAAAGCATCTTTTTACTCAATCTTCCTGTCAAAAGCTAAAAAAAAAAAAAAAAATGTTGTAGAAAACTGACTTAAACTAAAATATCTTCAGTTTTTTCACTCACAAGATGATTCAGAATAATTATAGTTGCTTTTGTTGCCGAAGAGGAAAAGGTCAGAGTTTTTCTTGTTAATCAGAACAGCATACAAGCCCTGTAATTCGTCTTGAAGGTGCACGGTGTTTTTTGGCTCATTTTCACTGGATTGCAGCCCAGCTGTGGTGCAAAATGACAAGTCATGAGGGTGAATCTGATGCCAACACCAAAACCCTTTGATTAGTTTTCCTGTTGGGGTTGCCCAGCTGCAGTAGGAGCATCTGACCAACCTCACACCTTTGAAGAAATTATTGTTTTTAACAACTAAACCCAAATCTGTACATGTATTAACCTGTGATTGAGTGAAACCACTGATTTTTGGAGGTTTTGGACTGTGTGATGAGCCTCCTCTTGTTCACACTACTCACACATGACTGTTCTGCAAGATATCCTAATTGTTTGCAGACGACACTGCTGCTGTTGGTTCAATCTCCAACAATGAGTCAATGTATAGGAGAAAGGGAGGGCTGTAGGGGAGCTTATTGACTGGTATTCAGCACTGATGGACTTCAGAAGGTGAGCCTACACCCCCTCCTCTCCATCACTGGAATGAACGCAGCTGCTAAAGGCTCACTAAAGGCTCCACTTCATCTGACTGGTGTGTGTCCTGACATCTTCCATCCAAGAAATCTGCTAGAAAACAGAAGCCTCTTTTTGCTAGTGGGCATTTATACCAGCAGATGCAGAACCAGAGCAAAACAATCATAGGAACTACTCCGGCACCCTCCCTCCCTCAAAGCATGGACAACAAGAACAGAGTCTTTACTGAGGCTCAAGAACTCTGACCTTAAAACAGCATTTTGTTACATTTTAGGTATTTATTAATGGTCATTTCAGTCCAGGCTGAGGAACACTCGTTCTCTCGTCTCTGCTTTTGAAAGGCTTTAATAAATTAATCCGACTACAACACACAAGGCGATTCGGCCAAATTAACGTGAGCATCAGTGTTATTACTCAAAACATTTAACAATGATCACCAACAGGAAGATAAGGAATTTATAATAAATGTACAATTTTTAGGACTTGCATTGTAAATTTGCCGTATTTCCAGAAAACCAGCAAAACTGAATATTCAACAGCGGTGCTCTGAACCGTCAAGACTCTGGCTCATCTGAGAGCTGGACTCCTGCAGTACACGGCAGAGAAACGTCTAATTCCTCATTCAGATAGACCAGTCTGGTAGTGCTGGGTAATAAAACAATCTAAATAAAAAGGTGAAACAATGATAACGCTTTAACATTCGATAATAGCCAATGTGTGTGTGCACGTGAGAGAGGAGAGAATGCAGAGACAGGAGGACACACATTACAGCTAAAGCTTCAGGCTTCCTGTCCTCACAACACCGAACACAAAGCTTGTAATTCCAGAGAACAACTTTTGCCGACTGAAAACTGAGGAAGTTAGCTCGCATTAGCCTCAGCTTTAGCCAACTTCCACATGAAATGACAGGAGACACGTGAGTTTATAGATGTGTAGAATGAGATGTTAAAAAAACTAAATAAATCCTATTGTAGTCAGTATTAGACAAAACGTTTGTTTAGAAGCCAGAATGTTAATGTTAAATCATTTAGTTATGCTTATTAAAAATCATTCAGTACAGAAAAACAGTGGTATTTTCTGCAGCTCTAGAGTCCAGGTATTACAAGTCATTACATGAGATGATAAAGAACCAAACAACAAGCCTGAATCAGAACGCCACATGTGATCCAGCATAATGAAGGTCTTAATAAGTGAGTGTGTGAAGACATTCAGCTGTTTGTTTCTTCTGCTCTCAGCTCCCATGGCAGCAGCAGCAGCCTGGGATTATTCGGGACATTGCATCAGACTCCTGTTATTCGGTTCTTTAATTAAACGTATTTTAGGACCCGTTTCCAGCTTACACATGCTGACAATCAAAGATGGGATTCTTGCTTAATTTTTTAGATCCCACCATCCTGTTTGTTGTTTTTTTTTTTCTTTTGGGGAAGCGGAGCCGACATCGTAATTATCCTGCCACACTGATGACTCTTCAGGTGATTGCAAAATCATTAAGATGATGCTCTGGCAGATGTTTCAGTGTAATAGACTTATTAGCAGGAGGATGGAGAGGAGCCACGGTTTGGTGTTTGCATAAACCAGCAGCAAGACGGATGGGGGCTCAATTTAGATTCGTGCAGATTTTCTGCTCCTAAATCAGTTTGTGGTTGTGAATTGAGCTTTGTCACCTTGTGAAACAAAAGTGGGGATGAATTGCATGCAGAAATTATTTACTTTTGGGAAGAGACATGTTTTTGTAAACATCTGATTAAACTCTGAGCTTGTAGCTCTATCTGATTGGACAAACAATTCAATTCCTCATCAAACTGGCCAATCAGAGGACAAATGGTTTTAACCAGCGTTGATCAAAATACAATGTTGATTCAATGCCAGTTTAATATTCATTTGATTGTAACTGGCACCATTTCACTCCTACACTTCTGCTTTTTCCTAGAACGTTTTAAGATATTTTCTTCGCCTCGTGTTCTGTTTACAAATAAAGCTTCAGGCGGTTGGTGTGCAGAATGTGTCAAATGATGCCTAAAATGACTAAAGAGTAGCATCAGAGCCGTGTGTCCTGAAACAGAACATTGATATGTCATTTGCCGTGTTTTTCATCGAGTTGTGTTTCACAATAAAAGATAAAAACTACAGAAAGTTTCAGAGCTTTTACATTTCTTCAGCTAGCCGAGGTGCTCGAACACTAAGGAGCAGTGAAAGATGACCAGAGGTCCCATAAATCACCTTTTTACTGACCTCACTGCTGTTGATTTGTAAGTCGTGAACTCCTTTGCTTCTAACTGGGATTTTAATGCATCAAAACAGAGCTGAATAGGAAAGAGGAAACATGTTGCTGAAAATTAAACGTGTTTGCAAGAATTTGACAATTTGTCAAAAAGTGACTCAGAAATATACAAAACTACTTTTGTTCCCTTTTTCTGTCAACATATATACTAGAATACAGCAGCAGGAGGAGAAACGCTTTGTCTAGTTTGATATAAAAACAAAGAACTGCTGCAGCATCATGACAACAAAGAAAGATTTACTTTGATCGTGTTGCTGTTGTGACACTACAGAGATGATTCTCAGGGAGCAGCTCACGTTTTGCTTTTTCTGGTTCTTTAAAAACAAAAAAAATATATATATTTTTTAAAGGAGTTCAAATACGCATGATCCTAAAGTGCAGCAGAGTAAATGCCGAGCAACAGAATTAGGCAAAATTTGACAAAGTGACATATTTAAGGATATTTTTAGCAATGTAGCAATTCTTTTCAAAATAACCAAATAAATAAAGAAAACTCATTAAGAAACCAATATTGACTTTTAAATATTTATATATGTAAATAAATACATTTTTATTTCTGATAACTGCATTGTGGGGGGAAAAACACTACAACAAATAGAAATACAAAACTACAGTTTAATTTAAATGAGTAAATATTAACAACCCTTTTCATTAAAATATGTTTTTATTCAAAAAACTAATTTTCTTAATAAAAAAAATGTTGCCTTCTCTGCAGCCATTTATTTAAACTAAATTATATTTAATGCAAGATGGCAAAACGTGGAAGCTCCTAAAGCTTTAATTTAGAAGCACCAGTGAAAACGTAAGAGGTTAAAAGGAGGTTGTAATCCGATGATTTCTTTCCTTGCAGTATAGAAACATGATGATTGTTATTTTGTTTAGTATTAAAATAGAGTAGGGTTATTTAGTGTTGCCATCAGGGCTCCACTTTAAAAAGATGTTTTCAGCTGCTTTTAAAGGATCAGGGAAAACACTCCATTTGATGCATATTCAGTCACTCTGCTTCTAAAACACCTCTTCACTTCATCCAGTCAGTAAGTGTTGTGTCAGAGCTCCTCTTGTAATAACATTCGGTGTTAAATGGACTGTGCTTTTCTAACTTAACTTTCACAAGGCTTCTCAGCAGACAACAGGCCGTTTCCATGGTTTTAATGCAAATTGTGGTGATAGACTTCTTATTTTACTTGATTTGTTTTGGTTTGGAAGCAGCATGGTAAAAAAATAAATAAATCAAGCCTGGATTCTCATGAATATGGAAATAATGTATAGATCTACAGCGCTGTGGGAAAGTGTTGTCCCCTTACAGATTTTTTGTTTTTGCTTTTTTTTGTCACAAAAGTTTCATATGAGCAAACCCATTTTAATATCAGACAAAGAACCCGAGTAAATTTAAAATGCAGTTTTCAAATGATGATTTAATTTGTTAGTGTGTGGATGATCAATCATTCCAAACCTGAAACCATGGATGAACGGTGAGGTTAAAGACCCGAGACAAAGCCTTCAAGGCAGGAGATGAAACCGCTACAAGAAATGACTTGGCCAGAGGAATTAGGAGAGCTAAACAACAATACACAGCGAGGATAAGTGACAATTTCACTCACCACAGAGATTTGAGACGCCTGTGGCAGGAAGTATAAGCCATCACCGACGATAAAGCCCCAACACAGGTCTGTGACAGTGATCCCTTCCTCCTCCATCAGCAGAACAAATTCTATGCACGGCTTGAGACCACAAACACAAGACCTGCCCTAAAAGACCTCCATGACCAGCAGAACGAACTCTTCATCTAATAACAAACGGGAGAAGAGCCCTTTCCTGCATCAACCCCCGTAAAGCTGCTGGGCCAGACTGCCCTCAGAGACTCAATGGCTCCAAAATGTGTTCACAGACATCTTTAACATGTCTCTGCACCAGGCTGTTGACCCAGAACGCCTTAAATCTGCCACCGTAATTCCAGTGCCAAAAAATGTGTCATGCCTGAACAACTACCGCCCCAGAGCGTCGACCCCCATCACCATGAAACGCTTTGAGAGGCTGGTCATGCAGATCATCAGAACCCTCCCGCCCCCTAATCTTGATCCCTACCAATATGCAAACCATGCAAATAGATGTGTCAAGAACGCTGCATCAAATGCACGACATATGCCTTTACACATGTAGAGTGAACGAATGCATGTCAGGAATGTTAGCTCTTCATTCAATGCCATCATTCAACATTGAGGGCTTCAAAACAGCAATCTGCAACTGGATCCTGGATTTCCTTAGACAGGCCATCAGTGAACATAGGAAAAAAAACATCCTGCAGGATCACACCGAACACCGGCACCCCACAGGGATGTGTGCTCAGTCCTCTTCTTTTCACTACCAACACATGACTGTACTGCAGCAGGTCCAGCTCAAAACACATCCTTGAACATCCAAAGTTTCTGGTCTGCACCTAGTCCACCAACGCCACTGCATCACCAAAAAAGTTCAGCAACCTCTTCAGTTTCTGCAGAGACTAAAAACGGCCAAATCCCACCCTTAAACCATCACATACTGGGAGACTGGAGAAAGCATCTTACCTCACTACAGCACTGTCTGGTTCAGCAGCTGCTGAGCTGAGAACAGAGAATAATGAGAGCGGCAGTGCTTTAGATGTCGTTCTGGGTTTTGTTTAATTTGTTTTAGAACAGGATGTGTTGCTTTGAGATCTTTTAGCCTACTTCAAGTTGTCAGACAGATTCTAATGAAGTCATTTCCTAATCTGACCTGGTGGCTCGTTTAACTGAACTCATGTAGTTAATTCATGATTTAACAAGGGGGTCAGTTACTTTTTCCCCACATAGAGCCAGCTTAGTTCCATCAATAAATGAAATGATTTCAAAACTGCATTTTATATTTATTCAGGTTATTTTTCTCTGATATTGAAATTTGTTTGCTGATCTTAAACCTTTAGTCTAAAAAAAAAAAAAGAGGAAATACCATTTCACGGCACTGAAAGACAGAAGAATCACTTTGCAATCATTTTAATTCTGATTGATTTATTTTTCCATCGGTAGGAAAATAATGAAATGTTGAAAACAAAAGCAAAAACCCTTAGAGAGACTGCACATGGGTGTAAATTACATCGCTTTTAAAGAACCATTCCCACAGATTAAAAGAATCTCTCTCTCGGTCAAGTCCTGGTTGCCTGGCAGAGGTCATAAAGCAACATCTGCCAGTTTAGTCTAACCTTCCATACCACTCCCCTCCCCATCCTCCAACCCTCCTGCCCAGTTCTGGATTAGAGCTGGCCTAAACCCCCCACAGCATGCCACTCTGGATGGATTAACTCCTGCAGAAGCCACACCACTGTCACACATTAACCTGCAATCACAAGCCTCTTGTGCAAAGCACATCCGTGACAAACCTCCAGTAAGAGCTGCTGAAGTCTGCTACGAATCACTGAGAGGGTTTATAGAAAAATCATGGAAATATTGGAGGTTTATAAATAAAAAAGATAGAAGCAACAGCTGGTTCTGGCTGCTGTTTTATCATTTCATCAACATTCTCCAGAATGCACCACTGAAATCAGTCTATGTGACGATGAACGTCTGAGCTGCTTGTTATTGATTTCCATAATTATCCCGTCAATCAACTCTGGTATATTAAGAAAAAGCTTCCTTCTTGATACGAGAACATGTTGCATTTTCAAAGATTGGAAATTCATACAAAAACAACCCAAGAAAGCCAACAATAGATCTCATCTTGGTACAGTGCACGGACAGGCTTACAGATGCACTTCACTGAGCGCAAAACTGCGACTAATTTGAGGCTCCACCAAGAAGCCATGATTCATTCAGCTCGGTGAGATTGTTTGACAGCACAAACCAAGCTCCCTGTAGACATGGGTAATTTTAAAAAGCACTCATAGCATGCCGACAGCCTCGTGCAACGCTTTGTTCCAATAAAAATCACATGCATCGTTCCTTCAGCTGAAGCAGAGCTGAGCAACAGGAGGAGGATGAGGAAGAGGAGCGTGGGGGGGGGGGGGG
>SSNR01000698.1:10282-54466 GCA_006937965.1 Callopanchax toddi | reverse complement strand
GGGGGGGGGGGGGGGGGGGGGGGCTGGATTCTTTGCAGCAGCAACAGTTGGCTGCCAGTCGACTGAGATGCAAAGAGTTAGCTGCAGCACAGACACACAGCATGCATGTATCAGGCAGCTGAAGATACAAAGAGAGGGGAGAGGAAGGGAAAGGTGACAGAGAGCGAAGAAAGCCACCAGACTGAAAGGATGCCTGGCAACCGGTGGCAAAATGGAGATGAGGTAATGAGAGAAGTGAAGGGGACAGACACACATGGAGACATGTTGGAAAACAGTGACAGACAGATCACTCACTGGAGTCATCCGAGTCATATCCCTCCACATCAGGCTCCTCGTCCTTCCTGACAGCCGGTAGGGAGGCAGAGGCTCCGGCACACGCCCGGTCTGGGTTGTCCTCATTGGAGCGCTCACTCTCAGCAGCGGCGGTCGCAGAGGCAGCGGCCGAGGAGGAGGTGGAGAGGGCAGAGCGCAGGGGCCCGATGTGGCCCACTGGCTGGGGGACAGCAGGGGGGAGGCCCCGCGGGTAACGGGGGAAGTAGTCAGAGATCTGCTTGATGGGCTGGATGGGGCCAGGGCACACGTCAATGGCCATGTGCTCCTGGATGCTGATGGTGGGTTTCTCGCCTTTGCGTTGTGTCATGCATGCGGTCCAGCCCGGAGCCTACTCCCAAAACCAAAAGAAGAAGAAAAAAAGAAAAGAAAAAAGAAAAGAAAGAAAACAATAGAAACAAGCCCAGCCGGTGTTTTCTCCCCTCCTGTTGCTTCTCTGAAGAGGATGGCTCTTATCCTGGGTGGATGCTGATAGTGGACCAGTCCAGGTGAGTTTGGGAGGCTTCGTCTCCTCAGACCTCGACCATGCTGTCTGCCAGTCTCACACACACTCACCCTCCTGCTCTCTGCTCTTCCTATCCCCCCCACACTCTGCCCATGTATGCGCCGCCTATCAGAGAGAGACGGAGTCGAGAGAGACTGGTGAGCATGTGTGTGTCTGTGTGTGTGTGTGTGTGTGAGGCAGAGTGAAGGGATTAGAGGGGGAGGAGGGACAGACCAGCTGATGTCACTGCCTAGCAACCGATCAGTAAACAGGAACCGTCGGCTGAGGTGCTTAATGATGATATTAACCCCATCCATCTGTCGGAGGCAGGGAGGGAAGATCCAAAGCCATGCCACACTCATGCACGTTGGAATGTGTGTGTGGGAGTGTTTTAGTGCTATAAAACCCTGAGAAACAAAGAAAGGGCTCGTGTATTTTTTATTTTTGTCCATTTTTGAGAAGTAGTAGTGGTGTTATCGTTTCACCCAATCCTGTCACATTTAAAGACGCTCTACATCTGTTCAAGCATCCTCCCCCGTTTAAAAGCACAGACCCATTTCCACTCACCGGTGCACCAATTACACACCCTGATCTTCACACATTTCATAATTACATACCATCTGTTCCAGTTGTTGCAGTCAAGTCTGCTCACTTCACTTAACATGCATGTGTCCACATTTCATCACTGAGTCTGCAACGCTGGAGCTGCAACTTGTTCAGGAAGTTGTCAAACTAAACCCATCTTCTCTCCAGACGATACCAAACCTGCACAGAACACAGCAATCAGATCCAGGATTTCTATGGAATCGGGTCATTCAAGTTCAGATTTTAAATAGCTGGAGGTTGAGAAACACGAAAATAAAGCCAACAAACTTTCTTCCTGTAAAATAGCAGCTGGTGTTCAGAGTGTGTTGTGTTGTGTTGTGTCGTGTTGTGTTGTGTTGTGTAGATCCACGTTGCATAACGAGAGCTGGGAGGAGAATCCCTCCCTGTGGATTTACTGGGAACTCGAACCTCTCCCTCTCCCCATTCACAAACACATCCAGCACATCTGCACAGACCAGAGGAAGCAGCTCCATCTGGTGATGGAGTTTAGCAACAATTCACTGGAAATTCAAATACTGTATCTGCATGATGGTATGTGGATCTATAAGGCTTTATTTTGAATTTGTAAATAAATCAGTGTCAAGAAGATAATTAAAGAAAAGAATCACTTTATTCCTACTAGAACTACAGTTTAATGATTTGATGAAACATAGAGTTTTTGTTCAGAAAACAGACTCATATTTGGAAAAATGTGTTTTTTCCTTTTGGAAAAAAAAACTAAAAACGTTTCTGTAAGAGTCGATGGGAACTGAGGATCCTGTCATTTAGAGCTGTGGTTAACAAATTGGGTTTTTTGTTTCTGACCCAGTTCAACTAGTGACACCTAACACAGCTAAAAGACAAACAACACACTGAGGACAAAAAGAGCTTGAACTATTAGTTTTATTAATTTATAACTGAAATACTGAAAGTATGCCTTTTTAGAATTATTTCACTTTTGAGTGTTTCATGACCCACATTAGGGTCCTGACTCCACCTTAGGGAACTACAGCTGTAGAGAGTTTAGTAGCCTTCCCTCCATCAGTACAGAATTTAAAAACAAAAACTGGTTTCACATCTATTTATGTATTTTATCCACATTTTTATGCCTCGGTTCTTAAATGTGTTTCTCATTCATGCATTTATTACAGAAACATTGACAGGAAATGTTAACTATTTTTGAAAGGCTTTCATGACATAATCTAAATTTTATTACATTAACTGCATGCTGATAAATATGAAAGCCACATTTTTGTGATCACACCTCCATCAGCATCAGAATCCCCACCTGATCATCCCAGCTGTTTGTCATTTCTCTCACTCCGTAACAGATAATGATTTAATTAGTAGACATGGATTGTTTTAAACACCAGCAGCTGTTTTATCCAAATAAATTAGCTTCAAGATACCTTTTAAATGCAACAATCAATGGAGCGAGAGCTCTCACTGTTCCCCAGGGGAACCAATATTCTCAGGAACAACAAACAATGTAAAACCTAAAAATGGTGGTCATTCAATTCAGACGAGCTCATCTAAAGTGAACTTTATGTTTCTGGAATTACAACGTCTGGATGGCCTCGTTTTCTGGAGGTAATGATGCACATCAGCAGTTTCAGTTTGGATGTTGATGACATTTCACCCCCTCTCTGGTACTTCTACTAGAAACAATCAGACACGCACATTAATGCACGAGAGCAGATGTCAAAATAAAAGTTTGTCTGTTCATTTCAGCTACATTCAGTTAGGCATCAACATTTATGCAATGATTATGAGTTCAGATCAGTTACTTTCACATTTTTCTGCCTCGGCCATAGAATAAACAAGTATTCTCTGTGTGTGTGTGTGTGTGTGTGTGTGTGTGTGTGTGTGTGTGTGTGTGTGTGTGTGCACGTGTGTGTGCGTTGAATTAAGCTACAAAACAAATGCACAAAACACCTGCAGCCAAAATAAGACGATCTGAGTGGGAGACCAAAATTACACAGCAATATGCTTCGGTTTTAGTGCAATGACACTGTAGAGCATCACATTACCAAATGAAGAAATTTCCTCTTGGGTTCAACAAAACCATATTACTAGACTAAGGGCACTCATTATTTTTTAGTTTCACCATCCATCTGAGGTTCTGTTACCAAATGAACTGATGCTCTTATTTGTTTTACTCTATATACACACCGAGACTTTCCCCAACACACAACTTTGTGTTTAACACTTTATTCCAGCTGGATGTTAACAAGTAGCTTAGTAACAACCCAGTCCTAAAGCACTTTTTGTTTGTGCCTCTGAATTTCAGAGCAGGATTGTAAACATCCTTAAGGGAAACAATCAAACAGCGTGTTATGTCTAGAGAAATGTGATTAATGGTCTCCTAACAAGCGCTCCAAGGAGACTCTGCCACTCCAGTCACCATGTGGCTCCGCATAACAGAGAGAGTCAATGGTGGGGTGACCTTTTCAAGTATTCTTGTTCTAAATGGCCCACAGCGGCAGCGGAAGATTCAGTCCCTAATTTTGTCTGCTTCCCTGTTATTAAAAAACAAAACAATCATGTGCCAAACCTTTTTCTGGGATCACCTTTGTGTTCATGGTTCTAGTAACTGCTAAAACCACCAACTTCTAAATTGCATAAAAAATTTGTTTTTCTCAAATTCTTCAACATAAGTTCCAGACTGTTTTCAAAAACATGTCAAGATATGGGGGGTTGTATAATAAGACCCAAATATTCAGAGTTTAACAATCATTCATTGTCTCATTCATTGTGGAGAAAGCAATAGCCTTCTTAATTGTAAGACTGCCCTCTAGTGGTCCATAAAGGCTCATGCATTTCTTGCAACATCTCACTGAAGTTAAGTGGTGAACAAATGAAAAAGAAAACTGGAGCTCTGGAGAATTAGCTAAATGTGTGGTTAAGAAACATTAATCCCTTGTAGATTACCACAAATTAGCTTTTAAGCTTATTAGGCCTTAAAGCAGTCAAGATGAATTAGGATTAGTACCTTTATCAAAAACCTGCCAAACCCAGTCTTTACCAGTCTGCTGCCCTCTGGTGGAGGGTTCTCAAGAGGAAAGTGTTATTTTTATTATTATTTTGTCATATATTTACATAATTAGATCATTTATAAAAGGCTGGATGTTGTGAAAAAGTGTTTGCTCCTTCCTGATTTATTTTATATTGTACATTTTCCACACTTTAATGTTTTGGATCAGCAAACAAATTTCATCATCAAAGATAACCTGAGTAAATGTATTATGCAGTTTTCCAATTATGATTTTGTTCAATAATGGAATAAATTCTGTCCAGCAAACCTGGTCTTATGGAGCAAGTAATTACCCCCTTTATTAAATCATAATTACCATGTTATTTGGAACGCTTAGCTCAGTAGAACTGGCCACACACCCAGGCCTGATTACTGCCAGACCTGCAGAATTAATTAAATGACCTCAATAGAACCTGTCTGACAACATAAAGTAGGCTAAAAGATCTCAAAAAGCAACACATCATGCTTTGCTCTATATACTAAAGTTACTGCAGTAAAAGTAAAGCTGCTTTGGTTAATTTTTACTCAAGTTAAGTCAAGAGCAAAAGTCTACTAAAGTAAAAAGTTACTTATTACAAATTTACACTGAATAAAAAGTTACTTTTTTGACTAAAGCAGGCAGGTGCACGTCTTAAAGCACAGAAAGCAACAGGAATATGGTTTAAATGAAGAGGTAAAGTCTTTACTGCTGATGGAATAAAGGACCTGCACTCACCGAGACAAGACAATCCAAATAAAAAAAGTTTTGATAGCATTTTGTTATTTAGTCTCTTGGGGTAAATTGCCATCTGCAGCTGTACAAGAATCAAATCGGTATCAGCCCTGAAAACCTGAATCTACATCTGATTTTTATTATTTAGCTGTAGCCGTTTCTGTCCTGTTAAATGATGTTTACTTTATGTTTATAAAGTGATGCCTATGACTTTGATGGGACTCAATTTATCAACATAAATTCTAAAGAACTTATGACACAGAATCAGCTGATGTTTGACTTGAACTAGTTTGACTAGAAAATTTAAACTATTATTTAAGTGACCTCTAAATTGATATTAAAGTATATTTTTCAGCACAAAGAAAGTTTTAAACTGTACCAGGTTCTGTCTGTCTGCTGATTGTTGTTTTTAGATGTGGGGTTGAAAGCTAATGATGCTTAATTAAATTTTGATTTAATTCTGAAACAAAAGTGGGGGGAAAATTGCAAAGTGTATTTATGGTAAAGAGGTTCAATGATGCAAAGTGACCCTGGTGGGTTTTAAGACTCCGTCCTGTTCTGATCAGCCTTTATTTAAAAGTTTATTCCTTCAGGACTTGAGCTAACGGCTATTTTGTGAAGCACTTTGGGATTTCTTTCTGTGAAAGGTGCTATATAAATACACTTTACTTACTTATGTTGCAGTTTTAAAATGACCAAAAAGGTCATAAATTTCAAAGTAGTTTATGCAAATATTTTGTAAACCTTTATACCACTGTTATTTCAGTATTACTCATTTACATAAAATTTTAATTCTACAGCAGAAGCTAAGTGTGGCACTTCTGATGCATCCAGAATTTGATAATTCAGCTAAAATAACCATAAAGCCTCACAAACACACATACACAGACATTTAAGAACAAGGACTCCTCGTTTACAAGTTCTGTAAATAACATTTAAAAAAATTTTTGAATCATTTTTTAAAGTTTTACAAATGTACTCAATTCATTTAATTTACTAAGAAAACACAATACGAGAACCAAATATTACCTACCTGTGGACTCTGAGTGACACACCAAGCTCCAGTTTCTATAGCATCAAACATTTCTACCACATTCAACTGATCACAACTGCATAATTTCCCCAGAATAATGTCTCTGTAAAGATAAAAGCTGATTCACAGCAGACACTTTGACCTGCAGGAGCAGGAAACACAGGTGTGTTAACGAGGGCTGCTTTCCACCTGCAGCTGTGATTTAAAACCTCTGACGAGCCCAACACCTCCCAAGTCAGACAGGCTCATTTATTACAGAAAAAACAAAACAAAAAGTTGAACTTTTGAGACAATTTATTTAAATTCATTTACAGCAGTCCCACTGAAGAGAAAAGGGGTTGAATGACGCCTTAGCCACAATAAAACCTATCTACTGTATGTACAGGAAGGAGGATGCAGCTGGACAGTGCAGAAGGCACAGAGTTGGCTTAATACTTGCGTGTAAGCGCTGCTAACATGACAGGATACATGTGTGTGATGGCAGCATTAATATGAATGTTTTGCTTCATTGATCACGGTGCAACTTAAACAAACATGGCTCCACTGGTCTTACTGGTGGAGAGAAACTACAAGCAGCTGCTCATTAAAGATCCATTCATCTAAATGTACGCCAGACATGTGGCTTCCTGTAGCTCACAGCTGATGAGGTGAGACTCGTCTTTAGATTCGTTACCATTAAGCCAGTGCGATATGTGAAGCAATAACAAGTAAAACTGGACGTTTGTTAAGGCAATCTGCAGTTAACGGGAGGCGATCCTATCAAAAGATGAAGACAAACCAAACAGATGCAGACTAAAGATAACTGTGACAGTTTGGCAAAAACGTGGCATGCTACAATCACATCTTCAAATATTCTTAACTCACAAAACACCCAGCCAAAAGTAGATCCTGTCTTCTAAAGAAAAAAAAAGCTGCCAGGTTTCAAAGCAAAAACTGTGAAAGCAAATAAAGTGAAGATAAATGCAAAACCGACAGATCTACACTTAAATGTGATACACATCAGAATTAGGAAGACTCGTATACTAGCATCATTCAGAAGAGCACAAAAAGAAAGTAAAAAGAACTAAAAACAGCTTCACTCAATCATCCTCTTACACAAAAACTATTCATGTAGATTTGATACAAGGGATTCTGTTTTTTTAACCACAAAAAGAC
The DNA here is from genome assembly GCA_006937965.1 of Callopanchax toddi. Lineage (NCBI taxonomy): Eukaryota > Metazoa > Chordata > Actinopteri > Cyprinodontiformes > Nothobranchiidae > Callopanchax > Callopanchax toddi. The sequence continues at coordinate 47,133 of SSNR01000698.1, read as the reverse complement.
GATCCTTAAACCACTCAAAACAAAAAAACACTATTCAAGTAAAGCCTTTCAAACTGAATAAAATAAAACAAAAATCACTTGGAATTCTTGCATCTCAGATTTAGATTATGCTGCTTATAAAAAGTACATTCAACAGGTACATTAAATATGAATCAAAGTAATAGTACAGAGGTAAGTAAAACTTATCGCTATCAGGGAAAACAAAAACACAAGCAGACGGATTTTCCTTCACTGGAGCCATGGGGGAGTAATAACCTGGCATCTATTTTAGATAAAATGATTATTAAATCTGTGAGATTGAGTTTTCCAGATGATGCAGTCGGATAGAGACTTCAGAGAACGGCGGTCTACGGCTGCCTTTATCTACAAACTCACTCACTCCCATTCACACAGTGAGTTTATGCACATTACCTTTAACAGATTTGTGTTCTACCACAAACATATGCTAGTATTAGCGCAGTAAAGCGGTAAATTAAACGCTCAACGGCACATTTACATGAAGATACGCGTTGTCAAGCAATCAGATCTTTTAATTAAGCTCGATAAGAAAAAACCGCTACCTGCAGAGCCTTCGTCCCCTTTAAGAAGGTCGCTCCCAAGCGATTCATCTTATGATTAATCACAGATTTATCTTTTGACAGCACTAGTTGATATAGAATTATATTCATTTTTACATGGAGAACAACTAGTTGATTAAATTTCAAACTGTTCACATGTGATCGTGGACCAAAAAACCAAAAACAAAACACAAAATGTGCAAGAAATCCAAAAGGTGCACTAACTATGCAAACACTTAAAATGTGCAACTGATACAATTAGCCCAAAATAAATGCTTAACTCTAAAATAGAACAGTAACTTTAAAGTTCCAGTGTTTAACATTTAGATTGGTAGAGATAAAGAATAATATTCAAATGATGTCAAATGAGTCACTGTGTTTTTATCTTGGAGCAAACAATTATTTAAAGGTATCCAGTTCATTGCAATTTATCATTTATGCCACTGGGTGTCACTATATACACACACACACTGCAGCTTTTTAACAATTTTTTTTTTTAAATGAACAAAACAAGTTAGATTTTAACCAACAAGCTCCTCAAATCCATCTATTTAGACCAAAGTTAAGGTTTGGCTATGGAAGTAGGAAAGTGGCAAGTCTACCACAAATAAGGCAAAATATTGTTTTTATTTACATCTACAGAGCAACAGGAAGGTAACGTCACCTACAAGGGAATTTAAAAAGCAAAAAAAGGTCAGGATATTTTTTTTTAATCATCTCAAAGTGGGAAAATTCTGTTTTTTGTCAGTTTTTTACACTGCTATTAGGATGCAGAGAAGCTAAACTGAATTCAAACAGACTCATTAATGCTTAATTACCTTAATATCCTACCCTACTTTCACCACTGAAGATGAGACCAAATATTGCACAAAGTAACTTCTGAACAAAACCTTATGACCTGACTTTTACTTGTATCTGTTTCTGGAAAAGAGTTTCTTCATTCTCCTTCCTGTTTCAAGCTATAAACAGTTAATTTAATCAAAAACGTAACTCGAGCATCTACAACGACTTCAGCTTGTTTTAGTTTACCTGACGTATCATGCTTTGTTTAAAGGAGAGAAAACTGTGTTTACTGTTTAAGACTAATTAGAAATCTGCGTTCAATGCCATAAAGTGACTGGAAATCACACTTCTTGGGAATTCACAGAATGATTGTTGAATCTGGGCTTTGTACTTGTTCTGGCACGGCACATGGGGGCTCAGGCAAAAACAAAACAAAACAATGACAACAAGAAAGAGGTCTTACACAGAAAGTCAGAGTTCCAACGAATATTTACACCACAGATACAGGCACTTGTAAATCTTTGGTTGGAGAAACCCAACATTGCGAGAGTAATGCATTCACAGAACTTTGTGTCCCTTATTGTATTTCCAGGGTTCACGAGGCAACTGGGATGTATGTTTTTAATTTCCTCCGTTTCTTTGAGTCCGTGTTACAGGTAACCTCTGGCGGAGCTCTCAGTCTTTTTAACCCTCTGACAACGCCACCTGCAACACAACGAAACAGGTTTTAGTGCCATTCTTGACAAAAAGCAACTTTAAAAAAAAATGTATTGTATATATATAATTTACAACCTTATAGAGATAAAGAAGGTAAATAGTTTTAGTTCCAGAGGCTTTGTTGATGCTATTGACACCTGAGGTCAACATGACTAAACAGTGACATGTTCTGCTTTGTTTACTTAAACAGAGCAAATTACATCAGTGAGATACCAGTCTGACCTGCATGCAGTCAAATTTATGGAAAAACACGTTTCTAATAACCAGACTGCATTTATATTTCAAAATCTAAGTTTTCTCTTTTTCTTTTCTCTAATTTGAGAAAACACTTAAACATTCAGAAAGATTATTCATTAAGAAAAGCAGTAAATTCTAGCAGCTGTCATCCAGTCATGGTTTACACCATAAAGACCCGTTTGGAGTGAAAAACTCTAAGTTGGGAGTCTTGAGCTGATCTCTAGAAATTAACTAAAAACTGATTCATAATCATATTTTTACTATAATAGAAGAGAAAAGCTACAGATACTAGTCACAAACGGATATAATTGGTATAACACAGTCCGCTTGTGTTTTCATTATGCTCTCGTTTGTTTGGCTTCTTAGTGGCTTATAGTTCAACCAGACAGTTTTGGGGTCTTTGCTGTTATTTTGTGGGTCAAAAGCTGAAAAGCTTGGGTCCCACTGTTTTCTATGACAACACAATATAAAATCTTTATGATATACCAACTAAGTTTGTCTTATAGTTGGCCTGAGATAAACCAATATGGACCAAAACCTGATTTTATCACTAAAGATGCTCAGTAAATAGCAAATAAAACCACCATAAACTGGTTAATAACTCATCTATAGGCATAAAAATCTGTTGACAAAGATTTGGCACAATATTCTGCTTTGGTCAATTAAAAATGTATTCATTAACAGACTAAAACATAGGCAGCATCATGGATTGTGAGGTGAAAACAAAAACATCACAGTTTAACAATCACTGTTGACATTGAAGTTGAGGAAATCATTTAGAATTAAAGAAGAATTCAACAGAGAAAAGCCCCAAGTAATGATAAAGTACAGAAACAGAATGACAGACCAGAAGGTTCAGCCCACAGTAAATCCCAACACACACAAACACAATGAAATCACTCATTTTCATGACTTTTTTCAACCACAACAACTCAAGATCTAAGGTGATACAACTGATATCTACTGCCAAAGCTGCAGAAACACCACTATGTGCCAGAATTGTAAATTAATGTGGAGAAAAGGCGCAAACAAAAACCCAAAACAACTAAATGTAAAGTAAAAAAACACAAACTAGATGCACCAAAAAATGTATCTGGTTATCAAAATCAACCAATATGATCAGCCTAATCAGTGATTGGTCAATCTAAAAGTCAAAAGTCTGACTTTTTAGGGGGTCTGTGAATGCATCACTGCAAAGCAGCAATAAATACATTTTGTTTCCAGTCTCTGAATGCAACAACACTAAGTGTTAATGTTTGCTAGCAATAACAGATCCTCTTTTTGTAAGCTGAAGCATCCAAAATTTTAATTTTCCATCAAAGAACTTTTTAAAACATATTCTATTAATTAATTTAATTAATTAAATCTACATATTTGGGAGAAATTGGCCAATATTTTAATCAGCAGGTCAAAGCTGTACAAGAACCGGACATTTGTATCAATCCACAAAACCAGAATCGATGCATCTCTACCAAAAACGTGTGAATCCATGAAATGTATCAAACTTGTCTAATCAAAGGTTAACTGACCAATGTCACATTTTAACAAATGCCTCTCATTTACAATAAAACTTTTTTGTACAATAAAGTCCATCAAAATTTTTAAAAATTGGCATTTTGAGCAAAAACGTTATTTTAATTTTATCCTTTTCTTTTTACTTTTTAAAATCGGAGACAAGTCACATGTCAGAGTGAAGAAAGTTTGACAATCAGAAGAAAGGATGATTGGATTGTGTCTTAGACCGATCACTGGTCGACTGAAGTTTGACTGAAACTACCTGTTGATGTCATAAAGCACTGCTGGTGTCTGTTGTACCTTCTCAGGACAAAAGTCGGAGTTGGTTTGTCGCACTTTGCCAGGCCGCCCTTTTATGACTGCATAGCAGAACATAGTGATGACCATGACAAACAGGAAGTAGCTAGTGTGCATCAGGTGGAGGTTGATGAGAGAACGGTCATCCTGGAAAGGAAAACATGTTAAATATCACAGAATAACTATGGACTCTTTTCCTGAATAAAAACAAAAGAATGATTTCTGCTCATTTTCAACACGAACTGAGTTCAGCTGCTGATCCTTCCTAGCTCCTAACAGCACGCTGTCAAATAATTAGATGTGTTTTGATCTTTAATCACTGCTTTTATTCTGTTTCAGGACTTCATTTGATCTAAAACCCATGTTGGAATAAATACAGGCGTGTGTTTTGTTATATTACCCAAAAAATAAATCAACTCAAAAATCTAGAAATCCTTTTCTAGTTCAGATGTGACAACATTAATCATTGAATTAGAAAATTCTGTAAAACAGAAATGAATATTTTCTTTTTCTTTCCTTCATCATCACAGATTCTCAACACCATAAGCAGAGAGAACCCCCAGACAGAGCTCTGGGGTGAATAAAGGACTGCAGTCCAAGACGTGTTACTGAGAGTTTTACAACAAAATTATCAAAAGAAAATGATCAGCTGTGTGATTTCAGTGGCTCTGCTGATGCACCAAACTCAGCTGATGTCAGGCTTCAAACAGAAATCCTAACTCACCTGTTGTGATCTCTAAAGCTGACAAACACACTCTTAGTTTGCTATTTTCTAATAATTTGCTGATTGCTTGGAGAAAATCAGTGAAAATAAAACATTTGCTCTAATAAACTGTTGGGAAATGCATGAAGCTTCAACTACAGCAACTCATTCATACTGATAGCTTTTTATTATTATTGTTATTATTTTTAAACAGCAAGAATACAGTCTCCTTTTGATGATTAACGAAGTATTATTCATTTCTGATTAATATTATTAGCCAGAGGGTAATGTGAACAATAGGACTTACGTCTGGAACGATGACAGTAAGTTTCGGGTTGAGTGCATGGTAGACCTTCCCGATGGCTCCTTTGTAACACCAGAAGGGGTTGTAGTCCTGGCTGTACTTGGTGTCAGAGTCACGGACCGTCGTGAACAACTTGTACCAAGACGTGGCGTTGGTGTACGTCTCCGGCACACAGTGCGGCGGCTGCCTGCAAAAGAAATGCACAGACATCCGTTAACTGATGTTGAGGGATTCAAAATGGATGTCGTTAAGCTGATTTGTTCATTTGCTCAGTGTCAAATAATCTGTTTTGTTTTTCAAATAGTTTCCCGTGAAATACTGCTGGTTTGCAGATTATAAGAGACTTTCTAAACCAGAGAGGGTTTTGGTTCAGGGGCCACGTGCAGCCTAGTTAGATGTCAAGTGGTCTGGACCAGTCCAGTCATGACACAACTAACTAGAAATAACAAAAAAAAAACTTTGTGTTTGTGCAAAGAATTACCAGTACGTTAGAAAATCTTCCAAATTTATTTAAATATCTTTTTACTAAAGATAAGATGAATAACCTTAGATTTCTTAAGACAGGTGTTTGCACAAATACAGAAAAGGCTAGGTGTTTTATAACTCAGAAATAGAGCAGTGCATTTTATAATATATGGCATTCCATAACAATAGGTTTCCACCAAACCAAACTCTGTTGCAGGGAAGCTGTTGACTTACATTAAATTACAGCAAGAATTTATTTTCACAGAACTGTTTTCATTAAGTACAATCTGTGTCTGAAGCAGCATTTTAAAGGAGTTAGTCATGTCTAGAATACTTTGTTGCTAGTGCATCGATATCAGGTGTCACGCCCTGACTAGCAGCTGATCTCAGAATGGAAATGTAAGGTTTTGGATGTGAGTCTCGACTGGAATTTTGCTTTATTGATGTTCATTACTGAGAAAACTTGTTCATAAAGGTATCTTGTCCCAAACATGAACAAACATTTTGCAGCCAGTCTGTTAATTTGGAGAACCCTGGAAAGAGATACTGATAAAATGTATCCGAGCCCATTGAGGCAAACTTCCTTCAAATCGGCATCACATTGCAAATCAGTTACTTCTAGTTGGATGTCAACAGGCACATCAGAAGCTTCGACTGTGAAGGGTGAACCTAATCCTGCAGTCTCGTCTTTATACCGTCTCACGTCAGCATCAATGCCTGCTGCACATTAGAGAGGGGAAATGGACAGAGTCACCACTAGCCTTCTGTGTCTAACTTCAATGAATGCTCATAAGCCATCAAAAAACTGTGTGGCAACTTTTTGCTCAGATTAAGTGCTCTGTAATATCCGCCAGAAATGCAAGGTCCTGCAGCCATTCCTGAGATTGTAATTCCATCACTGGTTTTCCTTTTCCCCTCTATGAATCTCATCTAGATCAGAAACACTTCACCTCTGCTCAACCATCAGTGTGAATGGCTGGGTATGAGTAACATGATTGTCACTGAAAATTCAAACCGACGATGATTCAGGATGAAACTAACAGTTTGGACAACCGCCTCCATGCTTTGATTTTTTTAAATTTTTTTTTATCAACTTGCATCTAGAAATGTCCAGAAACCATCTCCTCCATTAGCAGCTTGTACTTTCTCTCTGAATTTTGTCACAACACCTGCTTTTCTTCCGATCATTGATGACATGCTGTCTGTAGCCAGGCTGACAGCACAGGATCATCCCACTCCGACTCTAACGCTCTGACCACGAAGCCCAAAATGTCCTCAGCTGCTGTGGTGTCCATCATAAGCATCAACTCAAGGAACTCCTCAGTGACGGTCAATCCCTCATCACCTACACCAGCAACATCTGTAGTGTCTGTCCTCTAACCAATTGCAACAGAAAAGGTAATACAGCTTTGATGCTAATGCTATTTTGTTAGCAATTAAGTCGCTGGCTTTTACTGCTGTTAGTCTACAAATGACAGCTATTAGTTCTGGAATGACTCCATCTCTCCAAACTGAAGAGGTTCAGGAAGAGCAATGAGTAAGATAGTTATTATTACCTACAACTTTTACATAGAAACACACTTCAAAATTACCTAAATATATCTTTAAAAGTTGTTCATTTTCAGTTGCAAAGAAAGAAGCCCAAACCTTTTTTAGTTTTTTGATTAAATACAAAAAATCCTAAACCCACTGTGGATCGGTACGTTATAAATTATATTCCAGATCAAACTGTAAATAATGTTTTAAACATTTAGTAATTATGTACGTAGAAACAAATAAAGCAATACGTCTAAAATTAGGTCCAGATGCAAAGTCCTGAAATGTCAAACACTGTACCGTTCATAAGAATAAGTGACCATAACAGAAATAAAAAGCATGTTCAGCTTTTAGCTGTTTTGCTCTGGTTTAGAGGACAAAACGAAGCCAGCACGTTATCAGAATGGACTCGGGGAAGCGGTCCAACTCACACTGTGACTGGGAAGATATTGCTGGTTGCTGTGATGGTCATGCAAGTGCTGAACACCACCTGCTCGCAGTGGCCGTGCAGAACACAGTCGTCCGAGTTCCAGGACACAGGCAGGGTGAACGTGATGTTTATTTCTTCATGGGCTTCCCGGCCTATGCACATAAAACACATGGATTACAATGATGATGGGAGGATTTACAAAAAGAACTTAAATGTATCCTGAAGGCTGAATTCAGTTGAGTGTTTTGACCAAAGTCCTGTAGAAGGATTCATACAAAGATTACTCAAAACACAACCTGTAAACAATATTTCAGCTTCTACTCGAGGGTCAAGTATGCAGCCTAGTTAACAAGAAGTTGTCAAACTGGTCCAGAAAACAAAGACATGCTATGTCTCTGAGAAGAGGTGTCGTCTTTTAGCAGTTTAAAGTAAAAACAAGGTAATTACTGCTCAAATAATTTAACTTAATGGCAATAATTCTTTCAGACTGCATCAGATAAAACAGACATGTTGATGATTTAATGCTGCAAAACTAAAAAAAGCACTCTTGAAGAACATAATCAATGTTTTCACAGATCAGGAAGATGCCGGTTTAGCCTTAATTTTTTTTATATTTTGCTTTTTTATCGATAAACTGCAGGAATTCGAGTGATTCTGATAACAATTCTGATACAAATGGAATGTTTACAAAATGTGAGTAGAATATCTGCAAGTGAAAATCAATTTAAAGCATGTCAAATATTTAATTTTACCCTTCATATCTTTTGTTTCTTAAAGGTTGGTGTAACTAAAAGTGACTGTTTTTGAGATATACAACCTGTCAGGAATTTTTTAAACTGTTGACACAGCGCTTCATACAGGGACATTTGTGTGACCTTTAACAGGGTTTATACAGGAAACCTAGAACTAAATTTACTACCTTTTACTACCTTTTTTACTACCTCAACAACATTTTTTAATACCAACGCATCACGCAGCGGCCCCTTTTTTGGGGGGGGGGGGGGGGGGGGCAGCACTGACTAAGACATCTGACACAAACATTCCAAACTCAGTTCTAGAGGACTTGGAACATAATGTCTTCTCTGGATATAGACAAAGTAAAATCACTTATAGACTTCACAAGCCAGTGTTTGATTTTCAATTGTCGTGGTTTCTGAGTTCGAAGTTGCAGGAACAATGCTCTGTGCATCGCCAAAAAACTAAATATGGAACTGCTCGCCCTGCGTGCGAATCCACTGTTGGTGAACGCTGGATGTTCGGTGGGTGGCCATTTCCACAACACCAAAAATGAGGACATTTTTCGGCAATGACCAAAGAAAAAAAAACTATAACATAATATCAAACCCATTACATAGTATGATTGTTGTACTCTCCCAAAATATAAGGATTTTAAAAAAATGTTGTTCTTCCCAGGCTGCTTCTGATAGGTTGGTCTGCCTGCATCAACCTCGTCAACATGGCTAATCTGATTAGGTTTGGGCTTTAACCAGTTACATTTCTGATATTTATTTGCCACTTCATCCAATAATCTGTTACAAAAACATCTTATGGATGCATCATTGCATTTAGACTTTGTTATTTTTATATCACTTTAATAACATTTACAAATCAACACTAAAAAATATGAATGAAAAGGAGCAGAGAGACTTTAAAAAATATATTTTCTGTCCATTTTTATAAAACAGAATGATATTCCTTACCCCTCAGTTTGATAGTTTTAAATATATTAATGATTTTGATTATTTTATTTATTTGCCAAGGTTGTTATATTATTTTACCCCATTTACAGAAATGTTCAGTTCTTTTTGGTTCTAAATTGAGGCTTTTTACAAACTTCACTTCCTTTCAAATTATAACAACTAACTTTTTCTTGAAACATTTTCTGAATATTAGTTGGTACTATCTTTGGACATTGTAATATTTTCAAGTCAACTAAATCATGCCAGTATTTTATAATTGATAAATAACAGGTTGGGATCTATTACTGATGATCTTCAGGGCTCTTTTTGTAAAATAAAAACTAAGTTTTACTTGTTGATCACCAGATTTGCTTACTTTATGTGCATTAAATTTGTCATTAGAGACCATAGGTGTGATTATTAGTGGGGATTTATCTCCTCATTCTGTGCTTCTCCACCCTGGACCCTCTGGAGTAAAACTGGTGAGTATCTTAATTAGTGCTGTGGACTTGCGTTTCTGGGATGCGCTGTGGCGGTCCCCGTCACCGTGTGAGTGATCACAATGATTTTTAATCAAAATAACGGCGCAGGCGCGACATGGCACAGCTCTGAGGTCTCCGTTTTTTTTCTCCGCTCCGGTTTCTGGTCGACCTGTTTCATGGTTCAGGTTTCAGCTGCAGCGCGAGTTCTCTATCCGGTCCAGGAGGAGGCGTGTCTGGGGCACAGCTGAGTGCGGAGAGCACCCCGAGTTACCTCACACACGCTGAGCAGAGCTCTCTGGGGTTTTTGTTTTTTTCACAATTTGTTTCTCTGGACCAGAGACTCTGGACCATGTGAAGAAAATAATTCAGCCGAAAGCCGGCATCCGTCTCAAGGGCACGCCGAACGGCGGACACGCCTCCTGAAAACCGGACAGTCCGTCCTAAAGCCGGACGATGGCCACCCCCATTCCACGTCAAATTAATAGTTTTTCAGCACACCTGACAAAAAGCCTCTCGATCATTGCCCATGACTGGCTTTAGCCAGCCTTTAGATAATGGGTCGTCGAGCCAAAGTTTGGAAAACTTACATTTTCCCCATTGTTTACGATGCTACTTGCTAGCTTCTACATGAGTTATCCTGACACCACGCATGCACAATAAAGCTGTTGTGCGCATGTGCAAGGCTATCAACAGCGTTCAGGGTTCTGCTGTCCTGTCAGCACGATAAAAAGACGTTTTTAGTTAAACGAATGGGGAAGGTTAAAATATTTTAATTTTGTGACAGAAATTTACTACCAAGTCGGAATTTTTTTACTACCAAATGCAGTAATTTACTACCTTTTAAGGGCCTTAATTTGAGCACATTTCATTTACTACCTTTTACTACTTTTACCACCGCGCGGAAACCCTGTTTAAATAGTTCTGAACTCAAGTTCAAAACTTCCAGTGAAAGTTTAAGTTGATCTTTTACAGTTACATCTATCCCACCTGTGCGGCGTGTGTCCTATGGAGAGATTATTTCCACAGTGAATATTTGAGCAGCTTCATATTCACCTTGCTCATCTATTCTAGGGAGTGTGACATTTAAAATGTTTCCAAACAGTAAAAGGTGAAGTACTGTCAAAGTCAAATAAGTCTAAAAAAAAAAAAGGAGTCTTTTTGTAAACGTAGCAACAAAAACTAACATTTAACTGCCAAGAGGAGAAAAACTGATGTTACTAAGAAAAGCTCAAAACAGTAAAACTACTCATGAAAAATGCTTCATCTGATTAACCTTGAACAAATACTCTTGCTATGAGACAGTATGAATTAATTTTTTTAAATTCTGTGCCAAAATACAACCCCCTCCCCGAGCCTCGACTACCGCTGAGAGTTAATACGAGCAGACTCGAATATGATTCGCTGTATTTCCAGGTCATTTTCTGCAGGCTAACGTCTCCATTTGCCTCCCCATAAACCGGTCTGGGTTGACAGATATTCAAAGTTTTTCACACAAAAGTCTGCAACACAGAAACCCGCCCATGCATGAATACAGGCACTAATCCTAAAAGGTCGTCCTGCCTCTCGCCTCTACGCTATTACTGAATTATTCAAATTAAAATGTACAAATCTTTCAATTGTGTCTCTCAAACTAGTTTCCAACAGTCACAGACCAGTTAGATACTGATCAGTTACACATAACCACCCCAGAAGACTTAAATACACACAAGCCTAGAGACACAAATGATCGTTTTCTAAATGCAATTGCTTGTTTTCTCCACACAGAATCAAAAACGGACAATGATGCTACCTGATAGGCCGACTTGCTGCCCCAGCACTGTGGCGTACAGGTGAGTGATATTGCGAGAGTACCCTCCAAACGGGCGCTGGGGGTCCAATGTGAGCGTGATGGAGACTGAGATGTTAATGGGACCCGAGTCCTCCAGCAGAAGGGGGGGCTGGGTGCTGGAACGAGCCTGACCGCTGGTCACAACGGTGCTCTCTGGAGTGGTGGACTCGTTCAGGCCGTGCTTTATCGTCTCGTTCTCTGACACACAAAAGTCCAGCTCATTGTAGCGTAACAGAAAGGTGTTCCAGTCCTGAGAAACAGCAAGAGGTTAGAAACTGAACCGTGTGACAACACAAAGCACTCTTTAACAATACTCAACATATGAGTCCAGTGTTTTATTCCCACCTGGATGTTTACAGTTCATTCTGGTGCACCGTGTAGAGCCTCAGTCATTTGCATTCTGCTTAGATTCAAATGCAAAATGGTCTAAACATACATCAAGTGACTATGAGCCTTAAGCACTCCCCTGGGCTTTCCATGCTCTCAAATTAAACTTTTTTATTTTTTACATTTACATTAGAATCAGGTGCACAAAAGTCAAATCCAGGAGAGAGCTTTACAAGTGCAATACCAACAGTCTGGACCTCATTACTTCAAGTCTTAAAGATAACTCAGAGCCATGGGTCATGTTTTAGGTCAAATTCATTCATGAGGCATAAACAAAGCGTTAAAGAAAAGTCTTCACATTTTACTGACGGGTGAAATAAGATAAGCTCAAAATTGCATTAATTTTAAGGACTTGTGTAGAATGAACTTACCTCTGTTAGCTCTGGAGACTTGATCTCCTTAATCTTAAAGAAATAACCAATGGTCAGGAAGGCAATGGCCACTGCACTGACGCTGATCATGAAAATGACCAGAGGTGGACGGGTGTTGATGTAACCTCGAAGGTTCTCTATAGGATTTAACAGGTACACCTGCACACACACAAAAAAAACAACAACATACAAATGTGCAGGGGTCAATAAAAACTCCTGTATTCAAAACAGAAGAAAAAATGTGGCAAAAACTCTCCTAACTCAAGTCCAGCTGCTGCATCACACTAACATATTTAAGGTAATCCCTACAGATTTAAATTAAACAGATACGTTTAAAATCAAAATAAACAAAACCTAATAATTTGAATTCCTCTATTTAAGAGTGCTTCAGACTTCATATGTCTGTAACTGATGCCCATATAAATGAGTTTGTCCTCTACCTTATTGACTCTTCTTGTTCCAGATTACATCATATAGAATAGAAGAGAGCAGAATAGGCCTTTATTGTCTCTCAGTAGGGATGAACTTCATAATGTGGGATCGTATTACTGTCAGTCTCACTGACCTGTATTACCTAAATGCATTCATAGCTAGTTTTTTTTAATAAATTAAATAAGAGGAATAAGTAATCTAAGGTAGATGAGAAGAGTTTGTCATTTTAACATCATAGCTACAAAAAAAGGCAGAATTGAAAGTTTACAAGTGTGTACTTAAGAGCAGCCGCCACAGCTGCAGCGATCTGCTCACAAGATGGTGTCTAAGTCACCAGCTGCTACACAGCATGGTTTTCTTAAATTCATCTGTTCTTGTGAGGCTATGAGTGTGTCCTGACAAAATGTGTTCCTGGAGACGCAAAGCTCTTTAGGAAATACCACAGACAGTTTTTAGAATTTTAACAGATGTTATTTGCACCTGTCTGAGCCAATTAAATGAACAGAGTGCAACATTATCACCAGATATTTTAGTTTAGACTGAATCTGTGGTTGTATAAGCTGAAAAATTAAGCTAAAATTAAAGTGCCTTAAAACAGCTATTTTGTAAAAAACCAGCCTCACATTACCGTTTATGAACAAATGACTCTGCTTCTCTCTCATTACCTCAGTGAAAGTTTTCCCCGATGAGTAGATGGTGTCTTTTAAGTCATTATCATGCGTCCTAATCTCTAAAAGGGGCTAAATGAGCAGCTAAAGTTTCATCACAATTACAGCCATAAAGAGACTTCCTGTTAACAAAGCGACAACATAGGCAGACATAATCATTTAAGTGTTAATATGTCCATTTATTTTTCAAACTAAAAGGCCCAGAACTCCTTTAAGGAAAACATATTGCCTGCAGGCTTTCATACTAGAGTTTTAAACTAAGATTATCTTATCTGAGATGTAAAATAATAACAATAGCTTCAATTTCACGTTAAAAACTCGCTGCATCTTTTAGCCACTCAGATTATGTGTTGTGAATGACTCTCAGCCACCAGCACACAAAACAGTAGTTTAATTCCTGTCAAATTACTCAAATTATTGACATTTTTGTATTTGCTAATTTTGATTAGTTTTGGTAGTTATTCTGTTAGGGGTTGACTCCAAATGTTAATCATCCAATGAAGATTTGCTAAAAGTTTCATTAAGATTCATCCAGTGGTTTATAAGTTATTTTGAGTTTCAGACAACTCACACACATGCAAAAACATCATCTCCTGCCTTTTTGGTGATAATGACAGATACAGTTCAATAAAGCGCACGCTCTGACAACTATGCAAACGCCAATGTGATAACATTGCAAGTTGATCTTAGAATATTGTGTTTTATCACCTGAAAAATGTCTGATAATATGGAACCAGTGATACTGATAGTTATTACAACATTGTGTTATTTGACAACGGTTGATCTGTGGCGTGAGTTCAGATGTTTTGTTGTCAAAAAAATGTTCCTACACAAACTCTGCAGTATGTACTGCAAACTGCCGTAGCAATAACAGTAACAACGTGTGTTTCTGCTCATTTTAAGGCACTACTATAGTCTTTGTAACATGCATGTATAAATGTACATCTCCAACTATTTTTTTCTGAAGTCGAAATGATTTATTTTCACATTTCTGAACCTGGTTACAGATGGATTTATTAACAGTATCAGCATCCTGTGCAATTATGTTGCTGGAAAACAAAAAAAACTATCATTGCCATTAAATCGATATGTTCCCCAAGTATTTTAAGAGGATAAAATTAAATGACATAAGTTTGTGTTTATTTTCTCCAGGTGAACAAAGCCAATAATAAGGTGAACTAAATACCAGTAATAGCACTCAGCTTTAATAATATATATGATGACTGAATGGATCTCTCCAGGTTAACATCTTGTCATGATGGCAGACGACACCACGCAATCACCTGGAAACTATACCTGCTGCTCAGCCTGAAACTTATTAACTGGTTTGGCAAGATACACTCAATTAAAGGATTTAAAGCCCAAAGACGGCACAGATATTGAAAGGTTTGTTTATATTATGGTTTAAATCTCGCATCAATAGTATTTTGGCACAAACAGGGTGACGCACACAACACATAGATGATCAAATGAAGGATGATCAGATTGTGTATCAAGGATTTTCCTTAAAAAAGCAAAACAATTTTCTCCACTGTTTTTCTAAGCCCAATACTCCTTCTTTTGTCCTCCCCTTATCCATTTTCATTACTTTTAAAACACACATTGCACAATATGCTGTCATGGTCAGGTACAAGGACTGGACTGAAAACGACTGAAAAAAGAGCCAAAAAGGAATTTATGAGACCTTTAGAAAGCTTGAACAACTGCTCTACTTAAGAGATTACACGGAAGTCTGGCTTCTTGGAAATAAAACAGAAAGAAATGAGAGCTGGTGAAAGCCTTTGGAACGTTCTTGTGTTTGGTGAAAGCATAAGGTGATGATATTGTTGCTGCCATTATCATGTAAATTATAGGAAACCAAATGTATATTTACTCAAATTTAATAACAAAGCGAGAAATGTTTTAAAACCAATCAAATATAGAGCTAGTCCGACAAACTAAAGAGGGAACAAATGATTGGCTATATTATTCTCTCTGGGTTTTGTTATTAACAGAAAACACATTATTTACGCATTGTTTTGTCTTCATATTTTACACATTTTAGGGCCAGCAGAGAAATTACGATTGTGTGAGTTGCATTAGTTTAACTAGCAGGATTTCATATTAATTTATTTAAAGTATAAATGCAGCAACGTTTAGGAAGAAGTCAAATGTGATCAAAAAACAATTTATCAACACCAGCTTAGCAGTCAGGAGACACGAGCTGTCAACGTGCTACAAGGTTGAAACTTAGCTCTGATAAAACACGTACGTGACCAACAAGACATGTGTACAAACCAAATCAGCTAGCTAGATTTAATAAAATCAGCAATTCTTACCATTTTCTCTTTCTGTGCATGCGACGGATGCTCGTTAGGAGGTGTGTTGTGGCCCACAATAAAGCTGCGATGTCGCTAGCAAGTTAGCCACCCTGCAATGCTAGCCCGAACTGCTAGCTAGCTTTAATGGAGCTAGTCCCTCCTGAATAAACCGCTGAAAAGCAAAAGTCTGAGCTCAGTGGAAGCAACCAGGCTTTCAGCATACGAACTAACACTTATACTCCTTCCCATTCTTTGCTCTTAAGTTTCCTACACCACTTGAGAGAAGCATAAATTTGGCATTCAGTCCGGAACAACGTCAGTATCTTACTGCCGACATCTGATCCGCGTCCCCGCCCGCACTGCGTAGCAAGAGCGTCGCAGCGCCGCGTTCTCGCCATTTACATACAATGTGCGTTCGGGAAATGGCGTACATGCGACAGAGCTAGGCATAAGTGCGCAATTTACGTACCTTGAACGCACTTAGCGTGTTTACAACTGGTTGGAGGCCGATGCTGCGTTAAGGTACCATAGAAAATATTATGTTCAAGAGGAAAGTAACGCGGCTGACGGCTGTGTTTCTTTGTTTTGTGTGCATGGCTTGACATTTTGTGTTTTTGTCAAGTTTATAAGTGCTTTGTTGTATTATTATTTTCTTATTTTCTGTTAAATTTCATGTTTTTAGACATGAAAAATGTCAAATCTGGGAGTCTTTGAAGGCAATGACGCTGAAAAATAAAAACAGCTTGTACTACAGTGTAGAGTTCTAGTAGGTTCAAACTTTCACATTATTATTATTTTCATTGTGACTTTTCATGTGTCAGTGTGTCTTTCGTGGCCTTATAGTCTTTTTAAAAATGTTTACTTTTGTAGCTTATGGGGATACATTATCAATATCCTGCTTTAGTGGTTAATTCTGATACAAAATTGGTCTTGTATTTAAAGTAGAATTCACAAGAGAGATACTTTATGCTATGAATGATCAGTAGAGTAAACACTGCAAGGCAAATTTTGTAATTAGTAAGGAAATGTCAGATATATTGTACCCAGATATTCAAGGATGTAACCTTATTTCTAACTGTATTTTTTGGATTTCTTCAAAATCAAATGCAATGTGTATTTTGTTTTGCTCTAAATGACAAAAACTGTCAATTAAATTTATTCTTTTTGAGTCTAATAATATGCTGGTGAAGGCAACATTCGTTCTTTGCCTAATGATATTTTCATTGTAAAAAAGTGTTTTGCATATTTTATGTTTAGTCAGTTAAATCAAATTATCCTCAAGTGAATTACAACCCGATCCTCTATTGTTGCAAAGTATACCATCTAAAATTTCACAGAGGGGATAAAGTATAATTTATATGTTTTATTTATCATAAGTTAAATTAAGTATGAAAGAATATTAGGGGTACCTAAAAGAAAAAAACAAACAAAATTAGAATTCTGACTTTTTTCCTCAGAATTCTGACTTCATATGATAGGATCTGACCTCGAAAACAGAGGAGATATTGAGATTAAACAATGATCGGTTAGGGGTGAAACTGAAATATCACACTTGCTAATATAATTTATAAGGGAAATAGAAATGAGCCAATAATCTATTCTAGAGCTCAGACCATTCCCAGAGGCACTAAACCAGGAGAACTGAGAAGCAATAGGATTCTTAACTCTCCAGTAATCAATCAGATTTGCACCATTCATCAACCAGACCATCATATTTATGACATTGTGCCCTGGGTGTTTTCATATAGCCAAACTTCTGGCATTAAATTAAAATCGCCCTATGATTTTGTCAGTTGAATAAGAACCATGCTGTCCATATAATCTGTTTACATAAATCATCAATCAAAATCCATTTTTTAATATGTTTTAATATGTTTAATAATTTTAACAGATAATCTATTAAACAGAACCATAACCATATGTAATGTCTATGGTTGTAACTGCCAGTCGCGTGAACTCTGTGAAAAGATTGTTCAACGGCTGAAACGGAAAGAATAGTGATGTCAAAGTGGTTTTGTAAACTACAAACCGATTGTTAGCACCTGGTTGATGAGGGAACAAGATTGGTTTTATTGTTTTTTGTTGTTTAAATAGCCTATTTTGCTATTTGCTGTAACTGTTACGTTTTCACCCACTAGAGCAGGGGGCACCAGGAACCATACAGGTGCCCACAGGCCTTTTCTCCAAATAGCACAAGTCTATAATAAAATAAAACAAAATGCTGCCATCCTTTTTTTTTATCACAAATACATTAATGTAGATTTTAAAACTACAATTTTCATAAAAAACACTAAAATATGTTTATTATACAGGAAGTTAGTGTAACTCTGATCTATTCTAGAATAAAGATGGTGGCCCTTTGTATGGCTCAATACCCATGAAGTAGCTCTCAGCTTCACAAAGGTTGGTGACCCCTGCACTAGAGAGTGCTCATGTAATTTAGCTAAGATTAGAAATGAATGCAACTGGCTTAGTTACAGTATGGTATACTGGTATATGGTAAGACCCTTTACTGTGTCAAGTTATCCTATAATAGTAGAGACCACTTGCAATAATAAATGTATATCTTAAAATATTTGTAATGAAAAGTTTAAAAAGACAAATACGTGTCAATCTGCCAGGTTACTGCTCATGTGTGGCAGTCATGAATTCATCCTTTTCTCTTTTCTAAATATCACAATTAGAATGTAAATGTCTCTCATTTGTATAGCGCTTTTCGAAGTTATGGACTACAAAGCCCTTTACATCAGTTATTCACATGCTGATGGAGCAAAGTGACCAGACACCAGCGCCACCAAAACCTCTGACTACCACCACCAAAAGGGAATGAGGGTTGAGTGTCTTGCCCAAGGACACAATGACAAGGAACCAAGCCAGAGTTGGGAATTGACCTGCAACCTTCGGTTGCAAGATCAACACCTTAACCACTGAACTACTGCCTCCCATAATCATTTATCTTGTGGTTATATATATCCTGTAAAATTAATCATTTTTCTCAATTAAATTAGCTGATCAGTCTTTTATTTGCAACCAAGCCACCTGTAAATATTTATTTAATTTACAGCAAAATACACATTAAATGCTAAACATAAAACTATGGATTTGAGACATGTTCAACTGGATAAGGAGGAGCTTGGTTAACAAATTAAAAACACATTTTTTTGTGTAAAGTAATATTTTTATTAGCAAAATGTCACTTAAATCAAACATGTTCCTCCAGAAAGTTATCCTCCTGATCAACTCACATCTCTGTCAATGAAGCTGTAACTCCCTGGTGACCATCTGCATGAAAGAATTCTGAGATTAAAGTCAGAATTGTGAGAGAGAAAAAACAGAATTCTGAGGAAAAAAGTCAGAATTCTGATTGTTGATTTCTTTTATGTTTCCCTAATTATCTTCTATACAATGGACAAAACTGGCAACTTGAAAAAGAAATGGTAGAAAACTGAGAATTTAATCTGTCAATTAAACTAACCAAAACATGTAAATTCCTTAATTTATTTTCTTTAACTTTTTGACATTTCACATTTCAACAATGTTGCATGAAAAAAGTTATTTATATTTTAATATACCGGTAAATCAAAATAGCCATTTAGTTGCTCCCAGTCAGCAGATGGCAGTATTTATATCCACTAAACATCGAAGCTTTTTAACCTTTTAGAACACGTTTTAGAATACAGAACACATTTAGCAGAGATCTGCCGGAAACTACATTTAATTATTTCAAAATAAAGCTAAATGCGAATTTGTTTTGTGTAACAACAGCACCTTTCACAGCACAAAGAGGTAATCAGTTGCATTTAACCTGTAAATAATACTTTTAATTACGTTCAATGTGTCGGAAACACCATGAACTCTAAATAAGCTTATCACACGTTACATGAACGAAACAGTGCTTTTGTTTTGAAAATTCAAACCGGAAGTCACTTGTGCTTTTGACTTTAGCTTAATGTTAGTTGTAGTTTGCTAATAAACAATAAGGAGGTGAAGCAAATCCAACCTTACTATGACAAATTGCATCGTTTCTTCAAGGTAAATTAGATACGCGTCCAACACGTTAAAACTTTTTTCCCCCGTAATTTGTTACTTTTTTTTTTGTTTTTTGTTTTGCCTTGTTGCTGTTTGTGTTTAGATACTACATGTGTGGCTAATGCTAACCTTAGTCAGACTCATGTCTATGTGGCATCAGTTCATTTAAGACATACATTTATGTTAGGAAACGGCTATTTTTATTTCAAAATTACAATAAATGTTACGATTACAATCCGAATGACGGTTTGGAAAAGAAACAAGCAACAATTTTAAGGAGTGCGATGATCTAAACCCCTACAGCATTTAGGTAGCAGGTGAATAGAATAACCGGTTGGATCAGAACATTTAATTTAATTATTCCTTGCATTGTATGTCATCCAACCACGTTTGCTCTAATTAGAAATGTCAGAATTGTGTTGCTCCATGTAACTCTGTCATATTTGATCCTTTTAAAAGGTATTTTGAAACAGTACTGAGATCAGTTATTTTACTTATGTGACTATGGGTTAATAACTAGTTACAGAGTCTGATCACAGAAAAATCTATCCTTTCAGAACCTGCGTTATTTAGTTGTATCTTATTTGAATTAGAAAAGTGACTGAGTTCATGTATCCTGCGGTTCCATGGTGCGATTTATTTATTTTAGCTGATGTATGCAGCCACTAGTTTTCAAACATGTAACCAGTAAGCACTATATTGTGAAAAAACTAGCTAAATTAGGTCTATGTTTTCATTTATTTAATGCTGTAACTTGCTTTACAAATTAACAAATTTCTTTCTAACCATTGTTTGTCTTTGCTGTTTTAGGTTCTACATTGCTCAACGTCACAACTAAATGCAAAGAATCCTTATTTTATTTGTACACAAGACTGTCTGTTTTGGCCCAAAACCTTTTGGTACACTTGTCAGACTCTCAAAATTGTGCCAAGCCTCCCTTGTCTTTCCGTTTTCTAAACAGCTAGCCTCACTTGTCTCTGCAATAAAAGTTTCAGGGGAAATTTGCCACTTTCCCTCAGTATTCCATAAAAGCTGTCTTCTCCCTTGTAATTTCCTGCTCCATCATTCATCTAACTGGCCAGATATGTCGGAACAAAGATTCCTTGTGGAATATGCCAAACGAGGCACCGCAGGATGTAAGAAATGCAAAGACAAAATTCAGAAGGGTATGGTGCGCATAGGGAAGATCGTGCCAAACCCCTTCAGCGAATCTGCAGGGGAGATGAAGGAGTGGCACCATGTGAAGTGCATATTTGAGAAGCTGGAAAGGGCACGAGCAACCACTAAGAAGATCGAGGACATCACAGACCTGGAAGGCTGGGAAGAGCTGCAGGATGAGGACAAAGAGCTTATCAATAAACACGTTTCAGGTACAGCAGACTCATTTTAATTTTTTAGTGTAACACTAACACCTAACATCTGATTAGTAGTCGTATTTTATTTATATTATATAATTTCAGATGTTTAGTGACACTCCCTGAGAACCTTTGAGTTATTTGTGGATAATCCTAAAGCTTCTTGGTCTGCATGCTGTCCTCTTTCCTGTTGAACCACTTGGCTTAACATCACATATGAACACAGTTGATGGCTATAACTTTTCTGAATGTTTTTTTCAAATGACAGAAAAAAAAAAGTTGAAAAAAAAGGAAGAATTTTTTTTTCCAAACCTTTATTTATTCAAGTAATATTGAGATTAAGAACCTCTTTTTCAAGGGAGACCTGAGGGCAGCTTTAGGTTCAGTATTTTACCTAAGAATACATGGCTTGGGCTGAGGTTTGAACCCTGGTCTCCCACACAGTAGACGATTTCTCTTTCCCTGAGCCACGGCCACCCCAATCTGGCTGTAAATGACCAACATTTTAAAAATCTTTTAAAATGAGAAAATGTTTGTTTTTTATTTCGTTTTAGGATGAAATGAAGGAGCTTCTAAATCAGCAGAGAGACTGGATGGTTATTCTGAGTATTCATTTACAGTGTTGGGAACGTTACTTTAAAAAAGTAATTAGTTACTCACTACTTGTTCCAAAAAGTAACTGAGTTAGGTACAGAATTACTCTATAATAAAAGTAACTAGTTACCAGGGGAAATCATTTTTGCGTTACTATTTTAAAAAATAGTAGTGGTTTATCAAAGGATCTGGATTTTTCTGATTTTTCTTTTAAATGAGTAAAAGAAACATAAACTCCTGGACTTAATGACACCTCACCGACACATTCTGCCCGTTTACCTCAATCAGTTTGAAGTAGTGGTTAAATCTCCACCCTGAAGATGACAACTTTTCATCTGAATGCTCCAGACTCGCCCTGCTGCATCGCCGGCATTTGTGTGTGTGTGTGTGTGTGTGCGCGCGCGCACAAGCAGTCTGTACATTGTGAGTACACAGTTTATCAATTCATAGCGTAATGGTGTGGTTATCGTTTGTTCTGATTATGCTTGGAAGTTTGTGAGGACGCTGTTGTGTGTGTGAGACAGTGCAGGAGTGACAGGAAACAGCTCTGTTCGGTTGTTTTTAATTGTTTTGGACTGTTTTTGTTGCAGCTACGACCGACAGTAGCTCTTATTGTTCTAAATAAAGCTCAGAGGACTGAACCTACAGACTCATTATGGAAGAGAACATTAGAAAAGTAACGCACCGCATTTCACGCTCAGTAACGGTAACGGCGTTCTCATGAAAGAAATGGTAATTCGTTAGATTACTCCGTTACCGATATATATAAAAAAACGCCATTACTTTAAACTATACTTTACCAACACTGTCAGGTGTTTTCTCCTTTTGTTTTAGACCTGATGGCTAAAGTCAAGGTGACTCCTAAGAAGAAGGGTCAGCTGATGTCTCCTCCTGCTGACCCTGTGAACGCTCCACGGAAGTTCTCAGGCTTCACTGGTAAAATACCACATTTAGAGTCATTTTTACTACTATTTACACAAATAGAAGAATTTACATTTTTTTTCCAAATGAACAAACTTTATTTCTGACCAGTATACTGCACACAAAAAGAGAAACACCAACAGAATATACCAGGGGATTTTGTCACATTTTATTTACCCACATATCTGCTGTGTTGCTCCACAGATCAATGATCCTTTCAAGGTCTACCTCATAGTAAAGACGACTAATCAGGCGTTCAAATGATACGAGAAGCATTATTACAACAGACACAATCAGCCAAACACAGATTTCCTTACTTTCTGTGATAAGTTTAGGAGAAGCTCTCTTTCAGAGCTGTGGAAAATTGTATTTGTTAGTGATCACTATTTAGATGTCAGAATAAAATATAAATCAAATGAGAAGATGTCAAAGTGGTGCAGCTCACACACAGTATGGCATGCTAAGCTGGCATTATTCAAACAAAAGCAAAAGAAATGAGAATAAAGCTGATTTGACTAATCAGCACTAGAGAAACAGCTTTTCTGTTTGTTTTTTTCATGAATTAAGTAGCAGTTGAAATATTTCTAGAAAAAAGTCAGGATCTGCAGTAAATCTGAAAACATCTTTACAAGCTGTAGGGAATCGGCTGGTCCTTTTGCATTTACATTCTAAAGCTACATTAGATGAGATCAGTTCATTTTAGTTTCCTTTTTGACTCAAAGGATTAAAAGTTCATCTTGGATCTTATTGGCTTTCTGGACAATTTTAAGAGTTAAATTCTGTATTATATGTTCATGTTACTATTCAGAGACGTTCTGATTGATCCTCCTCCTTCCTTCTTCATCCTCAGCTGCAAAGGCCAGCAGCTCCACCAGTCCTGGTCCGACCCCGTCCACCTCCAAAGCCGGCGAAGGCAGCGCCCTGTCCAAACAGCTGTGTGACCCTCAGCACAAGGACTGCCTCTTCAGGGAGTTTAGGAAACTCTGTGCTACTGTGGCTGAAAACAGCAGCTACAATACCAAAACTCAGATCATTGAGAAGTTCCTGAAGAAGGGCACAGGAGGTGGTCAGTGTTCTTCTTCTGTTGGTTTATATTTGCAGATCTCAGCATCTCACGGTTTCACTCACACATCATCCTCTTTCCAAACTCAGATAAGTTCCACGGGGATCTTTATTTAACGATCAAGCTGCTCCTGCCAGGCGTTGTGAAAAGCGTTTACAATCTGAACGACAAGCAGATCGTAAAGCTTTTCAGCCGCATTTTTCACTGCAACCAGGACGACATGGTGCGAGACCTGGAGCAGGTGTGTAACCGACAACTGTTCTGTAGGAAACCTCGTCCATGTAAGGCTCCAAAAAAATTAAAGGAACACTTTGAAAACACATCAGATCAAAATAGAAAAGAAATCATGCTGGATATGTATATTTTTTTACAACAAGGTAGTGTGTTAGGAACAAACAGATGCTACATTATGATGCATGTTGATAAGGAGTAAAACGTCAGTGGCCTCCAGTAAATCTAGGATGGCATATTGGGGCCACTGAGATGGAAAAAACAAGGAGGGAGTGTCAAAATTAAAGTCCAAATGTTGAAATAATTTCAGAATCAAGTCAAACATGGGCTGTTTGAAGAAGAGAAGCTGGTTTTGCTCCTGAACCATTGTAGTTTTGGGGTCGTCTCTCTGCTGCCCCCTGTTGTTGAATTTGACGCCAAACAGCTGAAACTGCTGCTCAACTGAGCAGAACCATTTCCTAGAAGTTTACTGCCTTGATGCCATACTTTGATTAAAACAAGTGTTCCTTTAATTTTCTTAAGGAGTGTATCTCTAAATATAGAACATCACTAAAAGTTAATATCCCTCTTTTTTGTTTGTTTTGAAGGGTGACGTGTCTGAGACTGTGAGAATGTTTTTCGAGGAGAGTAAATCTTTCCCTCCTGCTGCCAAGAGCCTCCTTACGATCCAGGAAGTAGATGCATCCTTGACCCGCCTCGCTCTGCTGACGAAGGAGGACGAGCAGCAGACTGAGCTGGAGGCTATTGCTAAAAAGTAACTCTCAGCTTATTTTCATACTTGTCATGTTGACACTAAAATGATAATAAAGGAAAAAGATCTGATCATTTCTACAGATTGATCTGAGGTGTAATTAGAGATGGGCTTTTGCAATATTTATAAATTATGCAGTGTTTTGTTTCTGCTTCTTTTTATTGTTGGCATTCGTTCAGCTACTTTGATACTCAGCCTCAGGCAGATTTAACACACGCACACACACTTATATATAAGGATATCGTTATTTAACTTTCCCTCCTCCTTGGCAGACTGTTGTTTATTTATAATGAATTGCATCTTAGAAGCTGTGGACAGAGCATTGCTGAGGTGAAGAAAGAGTTTATTTCTGTAATTAAAACGGCAGGAAAAGCTGTTTGAATTGATTTCATGTTGTTAATCCAGGAATCCCTTTTAGAGCAGAGGTGATGTTGGGAAGTCATGTTTGTGTAGCTGAACGTCGTCGTCTGAAATTAGAATTTATAATCATTTTCTTTCTGGTCTCATTCTGCAGAAGTATGTTGAGTTTCCAATCTTTTTATTTATTCATATTTTTTATTGGAAAAAATGTGCATTTTTTTCTTATTTGTCTTATTCTTGCACTAATCCTAAAAAAAAAAAACTAGATTAAGAAAGTTAATTATCAGAACTTAAAGTGCCTGGATGTTTGTTTTAATATAAAAAGAATTTTGGTCTTATCATGCACGTATCATTTTCATAAACGGAGTAACTGTTTGCCGTGCAGCTTCCCTCAGTAATCATCTCCTGTGTCTTGTTCTCAGATGCACCAGTAATGACATGAAATGCATCGTCAGGCTGATTAAACATGACCTGAAGATGAATGCTGGAGCCAAACACGTGTAAGCGTTTGCCCTGTTCTAGGTTTTATTTTAGTTTTTAGAACTCGACTCTCACCGGTTCCTCTTTGTGCAGCTTGGATGCCGTGGATCCAAACGCTTACGATGCCTTCAAGGCCTCCCGTAACCTGGGCGACGTGATTGAGAGGGTGCTGAGAAATCAGCAGGAGGCGTCAGGTGGGTCGGGACCCAGGAAGCTCCTGAAGGTGGAGGCCTCACTCATGACCCCCGTCCAGCCCATGTTGGTGAGTGTGAACTCGAATGTATAGACGTAAACTGGTTCTTCGTGAAGGAGGCGCTGATGTTGTCCTGAAACGTAAAAGGCTGACAGTAATGTTTTTGCCCATGTGTGCTGCTTAGCAAAGTATCTCATTACCCGATGACAAATTTAAACTTTCAGAAAGTAGAAATAATAATAAATAACGTGATTTGCTATAAAAGTGACATCATTTCTCCCCATAAGATGAAAGGACATGAATATTTATTCCTTCAAGGAATATTTGGCCTAATTACAGAACAAAAGCATCAGGTTTCCTCATGCGTCTGTTTTGATGATGAATGTTTCTGTTGACTTAATTACACATGACAAACAGTTTTCATACAACATGCTTCATGTCTGATGTCATCTGACATTTTACATACAAGATGTTGTTTTTGAAGTATTTTGTGAAACCACACACAGTTGATCAAAACAACTTCTGTAATACCTCAGAATCAAATCAAAACGTTTCGATCAATCTAAGGAAACTTTAGGTGAAACTTTAAGCCTTTGGTTGTTCTTCTGTAAGTTTCTCAAGACTTTGATTTCTTCTGTGATTTCAGGCAGAAGCCTGTAAATCCATCGACCAGGCCATGAAGAAATGCCCCAACGGGATGTACTCTGAGATCAAGTACGACGGGGAGCGCGTGCAGGTCCACAAGAGCGGAAACACCTTCAGCTACTTCAGCCGCAGCCTCAAACCCGTTCTACCACACAAAGTCAGTGTTTATCACACACACTCACCAACACAAAAACACAGGCTCACACCCTCTGAAAGCTTTTCCTGATTAGTGTAACAGTCCACATCAGAACTGGAGGTTTCTCCCTGCAGCATCAGGAACTTAAAAGGTATTTTCTCAGCAGGACGTTCACACATCGCCTGCAGAGAATTGCCCGTCTTTGCTTTCGCAGCGAGACGCCGGGATATTTGAATGTTCTGGGATTACTAGTTCCACATCATGTTCATTAGCCCTCTGTCCACTAGATGTAGCTGCTGTGTGGATAAAATGCAGTCTTCATATCAGCGCTGTCACATAATAAAAAGAAAAGTTCTAAAACCTGAAACCTGCTCTTTGTGGGGTCTCTGGACCAGTTTCGGCCTGGAGGCTGAAGGATGCTGACCGCCTTACCACTACAACCCATCAGCCAAATGCCTATTAGCCACTGTGATTAGGTCGTTTCTGTAATGGGAGGTTAGCAGTGTGTGTGGGAGAGACTGGAGTGTAATTACATTCTAATTATTAACACTAGAATGGATCATGCTGACTCCCACTGAGCATGATGAAATTAGGGTGTAGGGATGAAATAATACAACTTTTGTATTGTGATATTTTAAAAATATTTATTTAACCATTTAATGAGATTAAAAACCTCTTTTTCTAAGGAAGACGGGCAGAATCACATAAAACCAGTTTAAACAATATGAACACAAGATGAAAATGACAGTGAAATAAACAAAATCTGATTAAAATGTACTATATTGTGTCAAATGTATCATGTTATTATCATTGCTGCCATTTAAAGTCAGATTTAAGCCAGCGCAGGTGAGAGAAAGCAGGTCGTTAAGAAACGTGAATTTACATTAAAGTAAATAAGAGCAAACAAGTAAACTTGATTATTGAGCTTTAAGACTTTCTTTTCCTGTGTGTGTGTGTGTGTGCGTGCGTGCGTGTGTGGTTTGGTATCACAGGTGGCCCATTTCAAAGACTACATCCCTCAGGCTTTCCCTGGAGGCCACAGCATGATTTTGGACGCTGAAGTTCTTCTCATCGACACAAAAACCAGCAAGCCGCTGCCCTTTGGAACCCTGGGCGTCCACAAGGTAACACCACCACACCCAGTTTCCTTTCCCCTTGCTACATGAATCTGAACACTTCTGTTTCTTCCTCTCTCTCCTCAGAAAGCTGCCTTTCAAGATGCCAACGTGTGCCTTTTTGTTTTTGACTGCATCTATTTCAACGGCGTGAGTCTGATGGAGAGGTAATGTTCTCACTTTTCCCTTTACCGTGAAACAACCCTTTAGAGCTCCCTGATGAACAAAGAAGGCAGCGACATTAATCAAACGGACCTCAGACAGTAGCTCATTTATTTAGATTTGTTTTTAAAGTTATTTCCTCATGGGTTTTGTTGGTTTTAACTCTGGTTGAATCAGACTTCAGTTCTCATGTCTGTAGGAAAGGCTCTTTGAAGCTTAGATGAAAGACTTTGAGGACAAGTCTTCAGTATCCACCTAGTATTTTATACTCACATCCACTTAACCATCAGCAGTTCAAAAGTTTTTTCTTCTTACTTTGAATGCTAAAAATGTGTAGATTCCTAAAAGAGAATCTTTAGGTTAGTTTTAATATCGAACTGCCTGTTTTTTATGGAAACGCGTCTTTTTTTTGTAAACTCTGACATGTAAAATTTCATTGTTCAACTGATGTAGCCTGAACCTCCACCCTCTGACGACACACAGCCTAATGACATTAAACCTGGTAGCAGAAACAGAACTGGTTTATTATCGTTTTAGTGGCACTTCATACGTTCACACAGCCAGTAGCTTCCTTCAGGAGGAAGTTTGGTTGGCTGTGACGTTTGCATTAATAATTAAAGGGATATTTCAGTCATTTAGAAGTGGTGTCTATTAGTTATCTGCAGTCGATTGACGTGTTGGGCACCCCTGCTGTAGATGAATAACTGATAGAACGTTGCTTCAAAAATATCCCTCCAAACTAAATCTAGAAGGTGGCTAACGCTGCTGGCTGTCATCTGTGCAGGCCTCTGTGTGAACGCAGAAAGTTCCTGGACGACAACATGGTGGAAGTCCCCAACAGGATCCTGTTCTCTGAGATGAAATACGTCACGGTGAGATCCCACATTTTCTGCTCTTTACAGTGAGAAAAGGTAATCTCTTAAATCGTCGTTCATTTCTCTTTATTTTACTAAAAAGTCAAGAATTTTCAAAAACCCAGAAGAACCCTGCACTCTCTGAGGAAGTAAACAACAATCAGTGGTTGGGATTTATTTTCCACCAAAAAGAGGACGGTGGTGTTTGAGGGAGAAGGAAGTGATGTAATGCTGATCTGCTCTTAGTTTTAACTGACATCGTTTCTTTTTATCCAGTTTTTTCCTGATTTTTTTTTTTAAGCACAAATCTGGTCACGAGTTAGAAAACTGATCAGAAACTGAGTAAAAAGGCCAAAGAGAAACTTTTCAAGACCTTCAAAAAGCTGAAGAACTATGGATGAAGACCACTTTTAAATATTATAAATGCATTACTGTATTTTCTGTTTGTGTGTCAGAGGGGAGCCGATCTGGCTGACATGATAACTCGTGTCATCAGAGAAGGACTGGAAGGTCTGGTGCTGAAAGACATAAAGGTCAGTGGTCTTTATACCTTTTAGAGCTGAAGGAAGTCAAATGGAACTGTGATGAACATGTGTTCTTTAAAGGGATATTTGGCCACATTGAAGGGTTTCTGTGAAAAGTATAAATAATCACCTGTTGTAGATGGCTTCCTGATCAGCCTTGGTTTGAAGAAATAGTTCATGTCCTTCAGGACTGAGGAGCTAACTACTAGTCTGAGTGAAGCCAGAACTGCTGCAGCGTCTTAAAACGGCTCAGATTTCATACACGTTTCACAGTAACAACAAGAGAATTCCACATCAAACTGATAAATGTTTGCATGAACCGCTGTGACATTCAGGAGGTTGGAGCCGTTTTAGGACGCAACACTTTGGTCACGGCTGCATTTGGACTAGACATTAACTCATCAGTCCTGAAGGACGTAAACCGTTTCCTCAAAACGTTTTTTTTACACAGAATCACATTCAAAACGGCTAAAAATGTCCCATTAAATATACATGTAGCAAGAAAACTCATGCTGTGTGTGTGTGTGTGTGTGTGTGTGTGTGTGTGTGTGTGTGTGTGTGTGTGTGTGTGTGTGTGTGTGTGTGTTTTTTCACCTCAGGGCAGCTACGAGCCGGGGAAACGCCACTGGCTGAAGGTTAAAAAGGACTATCTGAACGAAGGCGCCATGGCGGATACAGCTGACCTGGTGGTGCTGGGCGCCTTCTACGGGAAAGGCTCCAACGGTTTGTAAACCTATCATCTACAACAGTTTGTCTCTTTTCTTTAAAAAAGTTATAATTAAAACACTGGACTACAGAAATCAACAAGGTTGGAAAATGTTTCAGCGTTCATCTAAATAGGAAGTATCTCTGGCATTTAACGCCCAAGAAAGAAAGTCACATGATCTCACAGTGGCGTTGTCCATGTGTGTTGACAGAGTAGAGGGCGTTTGTTTTTTATAGTCCTGTGTTTTTAAATTAAACCTTTTTTAGAGAAATCTCTTTTCCCCTGGATGACATAATGAACTTTTATAGACTTCGTCTGTAAGATGCCAGTTTTTGACCTTTATTAATCTGCTTTGGTAAAACTTGAACACATCAGGACATTTTTGGATGTGTTGCACTCAAACAGCTGAGTAAAATGAACAGTAAACACAACGATACTTTGGGAATACACATCAGTGCGTGAGCACGTCAAGTGAAAAATATGCAGATATAACATATTGCACGAGGAGAGGACGCCTGTGGGCAAATCACGGAGGCAGACGAGATACAGGGGATGTTTAGGAGGAAGACTAATGAGCGTAAAATACAATGGAGACATAACAAATGCAATAACAAAGGCTTGGTTCTCAAAGCAGGGCTAATGAATCAGCTCGTGTAGCTTAAAGACAAATTAATAAAACAGAAACAGCTAAACATGCTGTAGGAAGAAGGTGCAGTGTTTGCGAAAACACGCCGGACCGTCGGACATTACCGACGTAAATTAAAATTGTCCGACGTAAAACCGAAGCACGCCGGACACTTTGACCGGCGTGCGTGCTTCTCCAGCTCTCTCTCACCTCACTTGCTCATTCTCTCTCTCTCTCTCTCTCTCATTCGTGTCGATGAGAAATGTCAAAGTATTCCTGCAGACTTCGTTTCCTCTGATTATTTAGGTAATCTGGGGTGATTTATTTTGCTCCGGAGCTTCTAGGTGGACGACGTAGACTCTCTGACGTCACAGCGTTCAGGTTCAGACGTGAGATCTGCGTCGGCCTCTCTTCTCTAATATTAGCTTCCTAAACGAACTGTAACCACCACGATTTAGTTTTTATTCAGTCCGTTCTTCCTTGTCCATCATTATTTAATTATCTAAACACAGCTCCGTCGGACAATGTTAAAAAACATCGGGTCCGACGTGTTTCTATGGTGATGAGGCAGAGAACAGCTGATCTGAACGTGCAGCTGATCAGGCCCCCAAACAAAGCCCATATGATCTGTTAACTGGTTACTTTAGGATGAGAAACCAAACTACATGAGAATGACGTATTAAGAATGAAGGAGTGAGAACAGGAGGATAATCTGTGAACTCCATTCTCCTGTTATGGTAACTATATAATAATAATAATAATAATAATAATAATAATAATAATAATAATAATAATAATAATAATAATAGTTTAGAATAGAATAGAAATCCTTAATTATCCCTCAGTGTGGAAATTCAGGTGCACAGCTGCAAAGTTACAGGCAAATCAAAACATAAAGATTCACATAAATATAAATAAAAATCTGAATAACTACCTGACTGTAAAGTCATTTAGAGCCTAAACAATAATAACAGCATAATAAAATACTGCTCAATCATTAAAATGCCATACAGATCCTGATTCACAGAAATGTGAAACTGAACAGGATTCCTGAGTGAAACTAGACCAGTAGCATCCTGGGTCTTTAGAGTCAGACTGACTCAGTATTATGGTGGTCTGATGTCGCTCTAGGAGTTGTGTTTATTACCTCTTGTTGTGTCTTTTTAGTGTCTTTTAAACTGCTGACAGTTCTTTTCATTGACTTTTAGGCGAATCATTTAAGATATTTTTGCCTGTCGTTCTTATCTTTGAATTGTTCTGTTTTATTATTGTATTTACTGTCTGTATTTGACTTTGTTCAGCGCTTTGGACTGCTTTGATTGGTGGTGGGAAGTTGCTATATTAATCAATAAATAAATGAATGATTATTGTTTTTAAAGGACTAAGTGGGAAAAAATGACCATATTCTGATCTAGTGTCTCATAGAGGTCACTATAATAACCACTATATTAAATAGATACAGATCTGCAGCACGTGAGGACATTGTCCTACGTGAGTCAAAAATGTCCTGCCTGAGATGGTCCCACGTCTGCCAGTTTGGCAGGCGTGGCTCAAAAGTTTTCGCGAACACTGAAGGTGGGAAGCTGAAACCATCACACGTTTAGATGAAGAGGTTATTTTTGTGACAGTAAATTCAAACCCCTTTGAGAAATAAAATCTACCTCTCTATTTTGTCCCTCTGCCCACTAGGGGGCATCATGTCCAGCTTCCTGATGGGCTGCTATGACCCAGACTCCAAGAAATGGTGCACAGTCACCAAGTGCTCTGGAGGCTACGATGACGCCATGTTGGCCCGGCTCCAGAAAGAGCTGGATGTGATCAAAATCAGCAAGGTCAGAGAGGATCCACTCACACGCCCGCCTGGAGCGCTGGGCTGATGTAATGCAGACAAATATTCATCTTTTTACCGTGTGTCTTTGTGCAGGACCCGAGTAAAATCCCTGGATGGCTGAAAATCGTCAAGAACTATTATCCAGATTTCATTATCCGTGATCCAGAGGTGAGGTTTGGCACATCAGTATCTCCCTGTCGGCACATCGTATATCTGGACGCTGCAGAGTCAAACAATCAGTAAAAACCTGTAAACGTGCCTGCAGAAATCCTCCGAAACACTGAAATAATGATGTGCTGCAGAGCTGGGAGCTGTTTCTAACCTGCTTGTTTACTGAAATGAACACAAATTCCTTCAGATCATTCTCTCTGACTTCCACGTCTGAATAAGAGATTCAAACATCTGTATTTTAAGTCATTTTCAAGACATGCGAGTAGTCACATGTTCACTTTCCATTTACACTCCACCTGATGCTTCTGTGTTCTTTCCTGCAGCAAGCACCGATCTGGGAGATCACCGGCGCAGAGTTTTCCAAATCAGAAATGCACACCGCTGACGGCATCTCCATCCGCTTCCCCCGCATGACACGAATCCGTGATGACAAGGACTGGAAGACCGCCACCAACTTGCACCAGCTGAAGGTGGAGAACTCCACTGGTTTTATTCATTTGGCTTGTTAAATGCAGCAAACTAAAGGCACCATGGGGATGATTAAGTTCTGCTTCAATTAAGTTTTAATGAGATAGCAATCACAAAAGACGCATTAGAAATTGTTTACTCAATTAAAGGAAGGTGCGTCCTCTGGGACTGGTTGCTGCTAATTACTTCCTATTGTAATATATGATGGAGGAATGAGAGGCCATGTAACACAGGTGATGGGAGGGATGAAATAATTAAACTCACTGAATAAACAAGTCTTGATGGGGTTTAGACACTGAGGAGGAGCACATTTACAGCTAGAGTCATCCTACCATTAATCTAAAATACAATCCAAGGCAGTAAAACGTTCCAGCGCTAAATTATCCAAAGCAGGTCTTCAATCTGTGTGGCTCAGACTCATTTTTCTACTCAGGACTTGTACCGCATATCCAAGGAGCACTGTGACTTTAAGGTGACGGCTGGTCCTTCAACATCCAACGATGATGAAGGGTCATCAGGAGGAAACAGCAGAGGAAGCTCCCCATCACCCAACAGGAGAGCTCCACCTAAGAAGACAAGTAAGTACATGAACTGTTATCAAACTGGCTAGTGTTGGCTAATACTGGATCATGGTTTAATATTCCAGTTAAATCTAGTTTAGCACTCAAACGTTAACTATGAGCAGACTGTTGTCTAATGAACTGACTTACAGTTGAGGACTAAAGTATTAGTCCTTGTTTTTTGCTCCTGACTTTTATAAACCTTTACACAGCTGTCAATTTTAGCAGAAATCCTGTCAGATTTGAGCCCCAGATGCACAGGAAGTGCTACATGGTGACATTTATGCTTGTACATACAAGTGTTGAATAATAATAATAATAATAATAATATAAAAAAAAACTGCAACATGAAATTGATGGCATTAATAAAGGTGAAGTGATCACTAAAAGCTTTCAAAGTTTGGAGTAGTTTTAACTTTGCTCGACTAACTTATCATTCCTAAAGGACGTAAACTCCATTTCTCTAAACAGGTAATATAGTTATAACTTTGACACAGGAGCAGATGTGTTTACAGACACTGTAGAATAATTAAACCCAGTGTTCTGTGACTTAATATAAATATATAAACTCATTTCACAGCGAGCAGCACACCGTCAAGACCAAAGGTGGTGAAATCAGAGTCTCGTACCCCCAGCTCAGAAGCACCCAGCGCAAAGAAGGTAGCGACTTCCTAATAAATCCATCATTTCAGTTCCTTTAACAGGAGGAGGTGTGAAGTGATTAACTGTTTGTTTCCAACCAGGTGAAGAAGAGTGAACAAACTGTTCAGAGCAAACCAAAAACAACCCCTCAGCTGCTCCAAGCCAGGACAGACAAGGTCAGTGTCTTAATGTTTTATTCCTTATAATAAACTTCACCATGTGCTATACACAAATCTTTATCTGCAAACAAACAAAGAATCTTAGTTTGTTTAAGGATGAGGATTAACTTTGAGACATCAGTTTATAAATTGTCTCTAATATTTACAAAGCTCCTAAACCACTTGTTGTGTTAGTTTTTGGAGACATTATCATCAGTCATTTAAATCAGTTTACAGTCTTTTTAAATCTGGGTCTGATGGGCTGAACAGAGTCTCTGTTGAACTGACTTCCTCTCTCCAGACGCTGTTGGACATCTTCGGCGGTGTGAAGCTTTTCCTGCCCAACTCCATGCAGGACTTTGATAAACTCAGGAGGTACTTTGTGGCCTACGATGGAGACCTGGTGCAGGATTACGACGCTGCCTCGGCCACACACACGCTGGTTGAACCCGAAGAGGACAGCCACGCCCAGAAAGTCTCAGCCAGCTGGATCTGGGAGTGTATCCGCAAGAGACGAGTCGTACCACCTTTCTGACAGAGGAAACTCATCAGTGGAAATAACGGACATTTATTTTCAGCTGAATTGTCTTTTTCTTGCTCTTTGATGCATCAACTGTAGTTGATTGTGCTGTCAGTTTATTATCAGATGCTTTAGTGCCATGAATTCCATTATTTTAGAAAGTGTTGATAAATCTTTGGTTTTGATGTAATCGGTCATCTTTGTGTCTATTTGGAATTCAACTCCCTTAAAGGTCCCATAGGATGCACTCTCTATCCACTCTGAATCATTTCTTTTACATCTCAACAATGGCACATTTTTTCATAATTACTTGCAAACACATCACTGCAACCCAGTGAACTAAATAAAGCCATTTGAAGCACTTTCAAAAAACAATTTTCTTTAATTTCGGTTAGAAATAACAGAATTAAAGGTAATTATCCCAGCTATGAGGACTTGCTGTGTAACTGATCCATGTCAGATTTTTAAAAACATTTACAGCCAGGTAACATTTGGAGAGACGAGGGGAACCTCCCTCAGGTTGACCTCCACACACTCCACATGATCGGTTTGGATGCAGTCACAACTGTCTGGATACTCTGACAAAACTATAAACACAGAATCCTGTTTAAAACGCGTCCGCTACAGCAGTGTTTTTCAACCTTTTTTGGACCAAGGCACACTTTTTCATTGAAAAAAATCACAAGGCACAATGTTTGGCGAAACATTTAGCTATAATACAGGACAGATGGTTCGACCTATTTCATATTAATTGTTGGCTTTGTAGTATTCTGCAAAACACACAATCCTATATAACACAAGCAGAAAGTTCTACTCAGCCATTTTAATAGACTTATACAGTACATTTCATGTTTCATATACATATTTTACTTAAAAAATATCGTTATATATACATATATATATATATCTGTAGTAATTATATAATATAAAATATACATATTTATATTATATAATATATACATTTATTATACACACATATATACAGATATTATATATATTTAAATTCAGATATAGTTTATTTCTATAGCAACTTTTACAGAA
This sequence comes from Callopanchax toddi, assembly GCA_006937965.1. Taxonomy (NCBI): domain Eukaryota; kingdom Metazoa; phylum Chordata; class Actinopteri; order Cyprinodontiformes; family Nothobranchiidae; genus Callopanchax; species Callopanchax toddi. The sequence continues at coordinate 11,307 of SSNR01000698.1, read as the reverse complement.
ATAAATCAAAGTGTTTCAAAATAAAACATGATTTATGGTGCGTTCGATTTGTACTCGGAAGTCGGAAATTCCGAGTGGGAAAAATCAACTAGAACGCCACCCGAAGTCGGACTTCCCACTCGGAAAGTCGGAGATTTTTTTGCGTCCCGACTTTGGGAAAAAAGATGGCGACTCCTCACAAGAACAGTTAAAATGCCGTGAAAACACGTTTATTTTGCAAGATCTGCTTGTTTGGATGTACTTAAGTTCAGAATGACATCAAATTCAGAGTGTTTGCATGAGCAAATTAATTAAAGTCTAAACAATGTTTTGGATGCGTGCAGCTAACAAAGTCAACAATGGCAACGTGTTTGTGTGTGAACCAAACACGTAAAGAAATACAACCATAAATTACTTTATACTTTGGTTTCCCGATTTTGCAAACAGAACGCTGTAACTCGGGTGTGACGTCATTCCCAGTTCCGACCTCCGAGGACAAATCGAATGCACCATAAAGCCATACTCAGTAGCCAGGTAAACAAACGAGGTCTCGCTAGCTATTTTACAGAAACACGTCTCGGTGAACTCACCCCTCCCGTCGGGTAAAATCCATAAGCCAGCCTCCCTCCGACATAGGACCACGGTTTGCAAAGGTGACAAAGCAGAGTGTAACTCCAGCCGCAGAAATGTTCCCCCAGCTTTTCCTCTTTTCACCTCCAAACGTTTTTAGTTTTCTGCTAGCTGAAAAGGTGTTTTTTGTGGGGGACTCTCGTATTTTTATCTTAAAATAGAAGCGCGGCTCTGTCCTACTACTTTCACTTCCGGGATGTTCTGCCCCAAAATGTGTCCGGGCTGATTAATGCCAATCCAAGCAGTGAGGAAATGCGGCAGACAGACAGCTGGATTGTTTGAAGTTTTTAGAGAACTGCGGGACAACTACTTTATTGATTTCTTTCGGGTTTTTTTAAAATCTCCACAATATATTTATGGCTATACTACATTAGAACGTTGTTAAGAGGCTTTAAAAAAAAAAAAAAAAAAAAAAC